>PVJO010005282.1:0-100235 GCA_004026905.1 Hystrix cristata | reverse complement strand
ATTAAGAATTTGATAATATATCTTCTAGTAGTTAACTGGAGGAGGTAGCACCTGTTTGTAGGTGCTGTTTGGGAAGGAAATGCATTTAGTTTGGAAGGCTAGTTTCCTTGCTCTGGTCTCCATGGATCATTTCCAAACAGGTATACTTAAAGGTAAGATCTACCTGTGGATTTACATATATTTATTTTGACAACAGTAATACATTTGCAACCAAGTAATAATATAAATAAAATGGGGGGCATTTAAATACCTCTCAGTGATTTCATATAAAACAATATGAGCCATTAGTGAAAATATGATCATATTGAAATTATAACTATAAAGAAAGCAAATAATTTATAAAAAAGCAAATGCCTGATGCTGACATTTTCAGAATTTTAAATAAAATATCTAGGTAAGAAACAATCTTAGAATTCATTGTTGTAAAAATGTTACTTAGACTTGATGTTTTATGAGTTTGCTACTTTATCTTCCAAGTGAGCAAGAGGGATACAAGAATTATGGGAAACAGTAGCTCACAGACCAAGGCCATCTCCGGTTCATCAGAAACAGCCGATCGATGGCAATTAGGACCTTTAAAGGCTAGGAGAGAACACTAGAAAGAACTATTGGCAAGAACATATCGGAAACAGATATGTTCCACTGGCAAGAACATATTGGAACCAGAAGTGGGGCTTGCCCCAGGTACCATGGCTGAGAGATGCCCAGAATAACCATACCTGCTGGGTGCTGAGGGAGGTACACAGAGAGCAGATGGCCTCTGCATCCTCACGAGTTTTCTTCTTTAACTGCAGAAGTTGGGCCGCCTGAATCAGAGGTTCCATGGTCTGAACTGCTCCACTCTGGTGAAGGTTTCTTCCCCGAAGCCACTCTTCAAGTTGGCTTATGTTGTACCTTAGCCATAGGTAAGAAGTAATTTATTGGCATGAAGATACCTGCTGTGTTCTGCAGGCCAGTTGCAACTCCTGTCGACATTCTCTTCACCTTAATTATCTCACATGATTAGAAGCTTGAGAAGTACTTGGGACTCAGTAACTATTTGTTAAATGAAGAATGAATGCATGAATAAATGAATGAATGAGTACTTAGAATTAAGCAAAGATTAAATACCTGATGTGTCTGTATAAATTCATTTGGGGGAGAGGCATTAAATATACTGAATTAAAATACCTTGTATTTAACATCACGAGCAAATTTATATTTCTACTTCTATGTGAGCCTTCTTGCCTCTTAACTCATTGATTTCTCTCGCTGACCTAGCCACATTGATCTAGTCTTTAGAGTATGTAATCTTTAAGCTTTGATTTGCTTTCTAAGTCATCATCTCAGGTTTGATGAATTTCACCAACCAATGAAAAGGAAATGGAGTCACACATTGACTGTGACAAGGACAAACTATTAGATCTGGATTTGACTTCTAGAGCCAGATGCCTCGTGTTCTGATCCTAGCTAGTGCCAGGTCCACCCGGTGTGTGTTGGAGTGAGGTGCCTCTCACCTGAGTTGCATCCCCGTGCTCCAAGAGCAGACGTCCTTCCGCAGGAGGAGGTTGTTGAGAGTCACTGCATTAATCATGTAGAAGAGCTGTTTGAACACCTGCAGGATGATCTCAGGATCCAGGCCCTGGTCACACATCACCGTATGAAAGGAATTCATCTGGTGGATGATGGCTTCCAGGCAGTATGAGTTATCCCTGTCCACCATGCTGGAGGAGCGTTTCCGGTAGCCCGTTGGCTTCACACCAGATAAACCCTGAATACTCTCATTTTCCAGCATGGCAGAAACTGAAAGAAAAGCGTAGTTCTCTTCAAGCAAGCTCTGGCATTGGACCACTCATATCAAACAGTACTTGGGGCTCTAGCAATGATACATTCCAGAGGCATACAATGTTGACATGCTCAGGAATTTACCACATTTGGCAGAGAATTTCTAATGTGTTAGACTCTGTATGGAATAGCTATGGACCAAATTTTCATTTACATTTATTTGGGATGGGACAAACATAATGCACACATTGAGTTTGATTCTGTACTGTCTGTGCTAAGGGTCTAAAGTTTGAGAACTGAGCAATTTGGGTGTAGTTAGCACCCTGCCACTATGTCAATATTAGGCCAGCTGGTCTAACTTACTTATTGAGCGGCATTTAATGGTGTGCCAAGTACTTTTTGTTTATTATCTCTTTTAGTCCTCCAATGACCCTGTGAGGGACTATCTACTTTATTGACAAGAGAATTGAGGCATAAAGTGATAAAATAATTTGCCTACAGTCATGCTTCTAGGAACTGGCAGGGCCGGGATCTGAAGCTAGAGCTGACTCCAGAATTGGTGTTACCAACCATCACATTATTGTGAGTTCTGAAGTGTCTGCAGCTTGAGATCAGTTTCCCTGTGTGGTGCCTTCGGGAGAAAACTGCCAGAGAGGCAGGAGGATTTGGAATGACCTCCTCTGAAGGGATATCCTTCTACATTTGTCCTACCTGGAATTCCCCCATAATCTCCTTGTGCTATGAGAACCAGTAGAAGGCATTACACACAGGTCCAGGTTCAGCTCCCTCCTCAGCTGTCATGGAGCACAGTGAGGGATGGGGATATGTGTCACCTTTAACTGAAAAATAACTCCCTTATTTTTCAGTTCTGATTTCATGTCTAGTGCCCAAGTGTACTTACTGCTTTGTACAAAGTAAGTGTTCAGTAAATGTTATTGCCTGAGTGCTTACTGCTGTGTTATTTCACATGAACTCACATGCTTCTTTTCTTCAGAATTAAGTAGTACATAATGGGTAAGAGGATTACATTTTTTTCACTGTACATGCATTTTTACTTTTTGAGAGTTTGTATTTATTACTTATTGAAATTATTTGCTTTTGGAAACATAATCCACTATACTCCAGAAAAAGAGATAAAGGAAAAATCATATCAGTATTCTACCATAATGTATTTTTTATGGGATGGCTTTGAAAATTTCACAGGTCATTTAGGGACGGTGAGCACTGAGAAACCTTGGCTTTGGGGAGACCACAGCTAACATATCTGGTTTCCAGAAGGCAGGAGAGCTTACTACAGTCACCCCTCCTTCCAGGCCTCAGGACAAATGCCAAGAACCCTCCTGTGCCAGCTTACCTATCATAGGCTGCAGCAAGCCTTCGGCGATTTTAATGAGCTGCTGGTAGATCTGAATGGAAAGGTCACTCAGCACCTGACGGTATTCAGTGAGGTCAAAGTTCTTAAGACAGTGCTCATTCTGCTTCGCAGTGTTTTGGGTCATGAAGCCCTGCAGAGGAGAGGTGTGGATTATTGAGAGTCCATGATCTCCTGGGCTTAGAACAACGTTGGGGGCTCTGTTCATGTTATGGTTCATATCTAAATATCCTCCTCAAAGTTCCAACAGGGGTGTGATACTTATCAGTGGATTAGTCCACAGATGAGTTGATCGCTAAAGGTGTTGGGAGGCGAAGCCTGGTCAGAAGATGGGATCCCTGGAGGCATGCCCCAGAGAGTCTATCTCCTTCCCTCCTCCCTTGATCTCTCTCTGCTTCCTCCTGCCATGCTATGAGCTGTTTTTCCTCTGCCATGCTGCCCTGCCTTGGAGCTAGCTGCCTAGGAAGTGAAACCTCTACAAACTGTGAGCCGAAAGCAACCCCTCTTCCTCTAATTTTCAGTGTCCGGTGTGATGTCTCAGTGATGAGAAAAGCAAGACAGGTAACGTTACTAATTCCCGGCCCTCCCTACTTATAAGATGTTCTACAAAATCCTATCCGTTTTCAAGGCCTGATGATAGCCCTTGAACTTGAAGGTAGTGCAAAAAACTCAATGTGATAGAGAAGTCAGAACTGTGTGATTAAAAAGGCCTAAATCATGGAGTCCAAATCCCCCAAGTAAAATGATTTCCCTAAAGTACCAAATGTAGGTTGGTACCAGGTCAGAGAAAGGAGATTCATGCTTTCTGTGGTCCCTAGTCAGGTTACTTGAAAATGTTAGAGTGTTAGAGTGTACAAAGCCCTTAAAGGAGCATCACTATGGGCCAGATTATATACCTGCGCAATGAAACGCTTTATATGGCTTCTATCACTGAGTATCAGAAATAACAGATGAACTGAACTGATTCCATAGGATAGCACTGTGTCCTCTTAGTTTTCTGTATTAAGCAGAGGAAATAATATGTAAGTTAGAAGAACTGCCAACATCAAAAGAACTCATTGACAAATGTCCTTTTTATTCAGACCAAGGGAGACCAACAGCAGCTAAAAATATCAATGCTTTCAAAAAGGCCACCGTCCCCAGCAAAGCCTCTTGCACTGTGCCAAAGTCTAAAGCAATTTTTAATACAACAAAAGGAGGAGGAAGAGGGAGTAACTGTGACTGCTAAGATAGTCTTTTGTTCTTCCTCATTAGACTACCAGACATAGTTACGTACTGGTTAAAGTCTTGTCTGAGAACATCGGCACATGTCTATATTATACTTAGAATTAACATTGGATAAAGTGATAAGTCTCAATGAAATAGTATTAAATGTCACCTTTCACCTAAAGTAAGAACTTGTGTATTGCAGTTACACAACAGAAGGCTGTTTCTTCCACCTTTAAGCCCATCCCTTTCTGAGTTAAAGCAGTTGATCAAACTGAGGTTCTGATTCTCAGGAGAGACGTTAAATCAAGCCACCATCCAAAGAAGGTTAAGACTGACTGGGGTGGCATCTCCCTTTCTGGTCTCACAGAGAAGAGTGTCAAAATTTGTTCTGGCATAAACAATGGAATGAATCTTTAAAAACTGTTGTGTGGTTCTCATCTACACTACATCTTGACTGTGGGAAGTATGGATAGCAAGATACGTGAAAACAAGGGGAGACAGGAAAGTAGAAGAGACCTGCAGGGACCTGGGAGTGGGCAGGGCTGGAAGCGGCAAGGCTCTCTGGAGACACTAGGTGACCCCATTTGTTATGGGGTCACTGGCCTAAATGCAGAGCACAGGGGAGGGGCTTTCAGGGATCTGAGTTAAGCAGGGTTCACAGTTAAGGAGTTCTAGATAGAGCTGGGCCTCATAGATCCAGAGGGGAACATGAAATGTGGTGTTGGTTGCCTCAAGCCAAATTTGAAATCACTGGTCAAGGAATCAAATTTGGCTGGAAGCATGAAGCTGGACCTCGAGGTCAGTTTACACTAACGAAGTTCTAATCAGGGAGGGGCTTACCTTTACTTGTGCCCATCTTTACCTATACTGAATAGGACAAACTAATTAGTTGACTTTGGATATATTCTGACAACTAAACCACTGAGCTTTCTTCCAACGTTCATGAAAATGGGCTTTCACAATGGCTTCAGAAAGATAAGGCCATTAGGATTTCCTGGGAGAATCCCTGGAGAATCCCAGGGGCTCTCTGACAATGGGTGGGTTAAGCAAACTCATTTTCCTACCAACTCTACTTATTTGATTAAGGGGTGCTTTTCAGGGGCCTGTGGGCTGACCAAAGCCACCAGAGCTAGGTCTCCTGTGGCCTCCAGTCTCCAGGGATGATAAGGCATGCCCCCCAGTCTGAGGTCCTGGAAGGTGCTCCAAAGCAGGGATGCCTTCTGGGACCCCACCGTAGCACTCACCTCATCCCCACTGTACTGCTTCAAACAGTGAAGGAGGCGGCAGGTGTTTGATAACCAGAATGTTGTCATCTCAAAGTCATCATTGTGTTTCTATAAAGAAAAGGACAACCCCAGCTATGAGAAAGTGGTTCCTGTCAGGTGAAATGCTTACTCTGTACCTATCTTCCTGGGTTTCCCATGATTATCCAGCATTTACAGTAGGGCAGTTGCCAGTCAGAGAGGGAACCTCTTGCTGGGAGGTTGTGTCCCTGTTCCTCCACAAGAAACGGTACACAGAACCCCATCTGGTCCCCTGATCTGCGATACATGCTCCGGAACACGTATGAAGAACAAGCTGCCCACGCAGATGAAGTTTAGCCCAGCAGCCCCCAGCGCTGTCTAACCCTTGGACTGGCTGGCCCTGATTCTGAACTACCAGCTCTTCAACAAGGGGAGGCCAGGGAGCAGGACAGTGAAATAGACATAGAGGGTAGCTGTCCATAATTTCAAGTATAGAACATGGCAACAAACTCATAAATAAGTGACAAGGGCTGCTCAGCAACCCAAAGAGCTATGCTCCAGTCTCTGCACCACAGAGCTCATTCTCTGAGGCACACATCATCGTTATTTAGACGGCAGAGAGTGGTATGAGCTGACGGTAAAAAAGGTTCAGTAGTGACGGCTGGAGGAGGCTAATTTAGTTCAGGATGACAGAAAGGCTTCCCTAAGGAAGTGACACTTGCAGTCAGACCTGGGCTGACCTGGACTGGCCTAAGACTCCAGCTGGAGTTTGTAAAAGAGGTCAAAGCCAGAGACACAAACTCGAGAGTCACTAGCATGTGGATGATACTTAGTGCTGTGAATGGGTAAGATGGCATATGGAGACTAGGGCAGGGAAGGCATGAAGCCAGAAGCTAAAGGCTGGTTTGGTATTCTTGGAGCAGGGACCATAGGCTAGTGGACGCAGAATTTGTCTGCCCTTAGTGCTCCTGAGGATGGCCTGCACCTGGAAGTGGCAGTATGGGGGAGAACTGAAGACAGTCTCTCAGAGCAGTAATATTTGGGCTCAGGCCTGTCTGGAGGTGGAACACTTCTTCCCACGGGCTACTCTCCCTCAAAAGTCTCTCCTTGGCACCACATGGCCCAGCCTTCTGTGGGCAGGCCTCAACTTTAGCCTGTGTGTCTACACTGGTGAAAAGCTTTATGTCTTCAGGCAGTATTCCTGAGCTGCTTCAACACCCGGGTCCCGGTCCAGGCTGCCTCACCTTGTAGGTTGATGAATGCCAACAGTTCTCCCTTGCCACACCCTGGGCAGCAAGCACCTGGCTCCTTAGAAAGATGAAGAGTGCTTGGTTCCAGATGTGGCCCTGAACTCTGTCCAGGGTGAGGCCCACTCACCACTGGCTGCAGAAGGACATATCCCTAGCATCTGTGGCACTTGGCAGCCAGGCCTTCCCCAAATACAGTACTGGGTATCCCTGGAGCCCTGCAAGAGGTGGCTTGAGGTCCACACTGGAGTTCTGGGCTTCCTGCCATTTCTGAGCCTGAGCACCCTCCTCTGGGAACTGCTGGGCATCCCTGTTACCACAGTTGGAGGCTTGAGAGACCTTGCTTCTGCAGAACCCAGACAAGAGAAGTAATGGCGAGATGCTACTGTGAACCCTGGTATTCTGCACAGGCCTCTTACCTTCAGGACTTTCTTAATGCCATTGATGGTAGAAGTCAGCAAAGAGTGCACCTTGAGGTCATCATTGGTGTAATCCGCGTGTCTGATGCACATGTAAAGGATGTATGCAGGGAGACAGGGCACAGTGCCAGACAACATCTGCGGCTTCAGGTCTAAGAACAGCAACAGCAACAGTGAGATCGATGGGGTCACTTTGGCTGTCAGAATCCTCGCTTCAAATGGAAATGTTAACAGCATTTCCTTGTGGCTCACCTCAAAATAGACTTCTCAGGGAAGGTCAGGAGAAAAGGAAAGAAAATACCCAGATATGCAAATTCTTTCTGACTTCAACTACCAATAGTTTCAGACACTAGTCAAAAAAGCAAAACTAAATTCCTAGTTGTTTGCACTACCATACTAAAACAGGTTCCTAAAGCCTTATCCTTACAAGATGTAGAAAAAGGGCACACAAGTCAAACACAGATGTGATGGTCCTCAGCCAAGAAGGGGTCTGTGGCCACTGGCTATGGACGGCCGCTGGCTCCTTCATTGGTGAGTACTCCTGAGTTCTAATTCTTGGCACACCCATTCCCTACCATGGGCACTGCTGGTTCTCCAACAGCCGAGTATAAAGGCTGGCCCCAGGAGAACCTGGCGAAGTGTGTGTTCCCAAAGACAGAACTGGTCTGCCAAGGACTGGGAAGGCTGGAGCAACCTCTGTCCTATGTGGTCAGCACTTTGGGACTGAATTACCTGAGATCACTAGGTAATGCTGATGTCTCACAGCCAAACCAATCTAGCAGGCCACTGCCACTCTGCCCTCTCTCCCAGCACCTCCCCAGCCTGTCACTTCCAGGTCCTCTCTTCAGCACTAACCCTGCCCACCTTACCACAGGCAGTCCTTCTTCTGTAGGAATGTGAGGGCCTTGTGGCTCTCCCCATGATCTGTGCTCCTTGGCCCTACCCTGCTTAAGCCTCTGGAAATCCACGGAGAAGTTGTCAGACTGCTTTCTAATCCAGAGCATGCTGAGGAAGCCAGCAAACTAGGCCGAATGCAGTAGTTGATGACAGGAGCTTAGGGAAGAGGGAGGAAAGGCCTTGTGCAAAGGCAACCTGACAGGTGAGACCAGGGCCCTAGGAAGGTCACTGGGGCTCTCACTAAATCCCAGCCCTCGGCCTTCACTCTCATTGCCCTGTCCAAACCAAGGTCCATGAGTCCCTCCAGCCTTGGCATGCAGTGAAGGGAAGCCACCCATGGTCTACCAGCAGGTAGGCAACACCCTCAAGACTTCTTCTGGGGCTGGTCTGGGTTGGCTGGGTGGAGCTGCTGTACCTCCAGTTGCTGCTTGGGTTACATCATTCCTTCAAATGCACACTTCCAGTTAAATAACTATAGTTCTTAGTACTTTGCATACATGGTTAATATTTAGGCATTTTATAAATTCAACAAATGGCTGCACATTGGCACTTAGCTCTAATTATAATGCCAAAAGCATTTACCCAGAAAAAATTTTTTTCCAACCCCCAACTTCTTACTTCTTACTATGACTAAACAACCTTCCTTGGCTTCCCAGCTAGATCTTAGCATCTTTAGGGAAGGAGCATGATTCTACTTCCTTCTCTCCTCCAAAGCAACTTGCTAGTGCTTAGTTTCTAAGAGGTGGTCCATCTATTTGGATGGGGTGTTGTGGGTGGCAGATGACTGGGTGCTTTTCCTGGGCAACTCAGCAGGAGGTGATCTTGCTGGGAAAGAGCTACTCCAGCAACAACAGCAGCAAGAAACCACCAGCTTGACATCGATTTACTTAATTTATTAAAGTTAAATAGGAAGTCTTCTTTAGTTAATCCTGATGTTGTGAACTTTGAGCTCCATTCACTAGAGCACAAAGGTTCATTCCTAGCTGATGCAGCCTGTTTAGTGTGTCACATTTAATCCCTGGACAATTACAGAGAAAATTAACATTTACAAAAGAAAATTAACATTTGCAAAATGTTCAGTTATAAGCAGGCTACTAAAAACACCCAAACAACAAGGAAGTCTATTCTAGGCAGAAGTTGTACCCATTCTTCTCATACCCCAGACTTAGGCACAGTGCTCTGCAGAGTGGAACTTCAGTAGCCTGCACTAAATTCCTTTAAACTTAATGAATTTTAAGGTAATGTTTGCCTCTTATTTGAACTTAACCCAGCAAAAGCTGCCACTTCTTTGAATTCCTCACTTTGAGAAGGCTTTGCTGTTTCCATCCATCACTTTTACCCTTGTTACACATCATGTGATGCGGTAGGGAGGGTCTATTTCACTATGCCACCTTATAGAGGGAGACAGTAGGGACCACAGAGAAGGGAGCTAGCCCTTGGGGTGCAGAGAATACGACCACCAAAGATTCTTCCTCCTGGCTCTGCAGGAAGCTGCTGGACTAGGCTGGGTACAGAGCAGGAAGGTAGCCTGTTGAAGGTATATGGGGCATGAGACCAGAAGAGGAGGAATTAATATGACTGGTAAACCGTGTTGAGGTCAGCGAGGAAAGCAGCTCTGAAGAGCTATGTAGGCCAGTCCAGAAGGCAGCACCCTCCCCCAGCACATGGAATTATCTAAGTACAAATGTGAGCAACCTACAAATACGACATAGACTTCACTCACTGATTATCCAAGAAGAGTGACCCCGAGGGGCAGGAGGTAATGGAAAAAATCTCCTCTCCTGGCAGCTGAGGTAGGAGGTCTTTCAGTCCTGAGGACCAAGTAGGGTGAGGGGCTCCATAAAGCAGCTCTAAGAACTGCCTGGTCACCCTGGGGAGCACATCCAGGCTAGGCAGATCAGCCCTGACACCATCACAAATTTTTTATTTCTAGCATTTTTCTGAGAGGATGTTGATGCTGCTGGTCCATGCTGTAAGCAACATGTTACGAATCTTGATCTTCATAGCTCTGTGCTACTGATACACTGTCTTTTCCACATTACTCATGAGAACACTGGTCTGCAGCCAAATGGCCAGGAAGGAAAGGGGACAAGTTTGCAAAGAGACTAACTCCAGACCCATGCTCATATGTGCTATATTGCACGACATTTATGAGTGTAAAGTTCTGCACAAACAGAAGTAAGTTGAGTCTTTGATCCACTACTTACCCGCTATGTGACCTAGACAAATTTTACTAGAATGATCTCAGTTTTGTTTTATAAAATGAGAGCAGCATAGTGCCTACTTCAAAGGCTGTTGTGAGCATTAAGTAAGACTAGGAGAGGAGGCTGAGGTGCTTGGTGGAGTGCCTGCCAGCAGGGTGTGCCCTATACAGCTGAGCTGACTGCCAAAGCACCATCACCCATATTGAGCTTCACCAGGGAGAAGTGAGTGGCAGCTGGAGCCATGCTGGTAGCTCTCCTGTCTTCATCCACCACAGGCAGAATAGATGCCTCCCTTTCCCGAGTTTATAAGAACCTGCAATTTGGGTGGAATTTTTTACCTGGGAAAGCAGTGGGTTGTTCTTAGGAGCAGCTGGAACAGCGGGTATGAGGCAGAGGAGAGAAATGGGCAGGGCTGTGTGAGGGCCAGGGTTGAGGAGAGCTGTTTTGAGGACAGAAACGGGACTGGGGGGTGGCGTGAGGGCTGGTGTGTGGGGTGCCAAGGCGAGTCCTGACCTGTCACCAGGTTCCTGATGAGGAGGGCCTCGTCCTCCTTGTGGTACTCCAGCATGCCCTGGAAGTCCTTCTCTTTCCGCTGGACTGTGACCTGCCTGGTGAGCTCATGGTGCCTCCTGTCACTCTGGGCCAATGCCTGGGCAGCTGAATGGAAGAGAGGACAGGAAACATGAATGAAGACTATCAAAGTTTATATCTAGGTGCCCTTCTAAAGCTTCATGTGCTCATAGGTGGGGTTTTGGGGAGGTGACTGGATCATGGGGCTGTGACATGCATCCGTGGGTCCACAGATGAGTCAATAGCTAACTGTGACTTGGGAGGTGAAGCCTGGTCACAGGAGGTGGCTTGCTGGGAGCATGACCTGCAAGGGTCTATCTCCTTCCCTCCTCCCTGGATCCCTTTCTGTGCTTCCTGATGCCCCTGAGAGGAGCAAACCTCCTCTGCCATGCCCCATACTGCCATGCCCGCCCTGCCTTGGAGTCAGTCAACTCCATAGCTTGGCCAGGGGCTGAGCCAGTGTGTGTTCCATGGGTGCTGATGGCAGCTGAAGCTGGAAAGGGTCAAAGGAGCAGTTGGGATGAAGGATGGGGATGACTCTCAACTCCTAGGCAGAAAGGGGCTGGTTCTTCAGTCCACCAGATCCCACTTCACACAAGCCCCTGGATGTATGGGAGAGAAACAGGGAGGCTTTGTGTGTGAGCACAGAGGCAGTGGGAGAGCAGCACCAAGGGACAGGCTACAAGGAAGGGATGGAGGACAGACAGTGCTGTGACCAGAGGCAGGGCCTGGGAAGCTACTAAGTCATCGGGGGACAGGGGACAAGGACTAGTTAGAGGAGAAGGAGGGCAGACACCAAGGAAAAGGAATGATATAGGTTTTTAGGAATAAGCAAAAGGGAGAATCTGGAAGCCAAGAAACTAGGAGAATGAGAACAAACAGAAAATGAGAAATCCAAATATGGAGGGGCTCCATGGGCAGGTATGGGGAGAGACCACCAGCTAGGAAGCGACCACACTTGCCTATACGTGAGCATGTGTCTGGGCGTCCCTGGCCTCCTAGAGACGCTGGTCTACAGCGGCAGGTGATTAGACAAAATAACATCTGTGAGCAGGACTGTGCCAACAGGCTGTAGTGTTGGGACAGCATATGACAGGAGCCTGGGATGGTGGCTCTTGAACTGAAAGTGAAAGGATGAGAAGGACATCCAGGCAATGAGTGGCCTACAGGGTTCCACACAGGGTGGCCTGTGCTTAAAGAGTGGCATACTTAGATATGCAGCAGGGGGTCAGAGGAGAGAAAATTCTCAGTGCTTTGGAAGTGATTTAGATAACTTTCTAAACTGGACTCCAGGCAGGAAGTTGAACCCTGACCCTCTAAGCGACGGGGTGAAGCCCTTGGGGACAGGGTCTTCGCGTTATTCAGCTTTCTCAGAAAGCACTGTCTCCAACTCTAAGCTCTTTGAAGGCAGGGACTACCAGGTCATTCTCTGTGCCCCATTTCTCCCACCCCACAGATCCTTGCTCAGAGGAAGACCCAAACACCTGCTTGATTCACATCTTCCATTTGGACTCTGACAACTAAGAATACGTAAGCTCATAGGGTCTGAATTCCTCTACTGCATGGTTAACCAGAAAGATGGCGAAGTGGACAGTGTGCCGAAGGGAGGCAGCTCAGCCCGGCAGAAGTGGCCATGCGCATCTCTGCCTCACAGTACACTCACACACTCTACCTTCTAGGTCCTGGACTTTCTTCATGTAAATCTTCAGTTGTTTTTTGAGCTTCCTCTCATTCTTTTCCAGCTTCTCAACCAATTCTTTAAGGTCCTGAAAAGCAGAAGGAAGCAGAATCAGAATAGACTTGAACACTACTCTGGATGGCAGGTAAAATACTTGCTGGGAGCAGAGGGACCAGGGCGGTTTGCAGGCAGGTATTCGAGGAGCCCAGCAAGTGCCCCAGCTAGAACAGCTGCCCCACACAGGCTTGGCTCCTTGTGCCTGAGCCCAGGAAGGAGGCAAGCCCAGGAAACAGGCATGAGTCATAACCCATTATCTCAATAATCACAGAGCAAACTCTTCCTGGTTCCGGCAGCTCGTGGAATCACTCCCTGAGCCCAGTCTCCTCAGCTTGCTATGCCAATATCTAGGAGAAACTCAGCCTAGGCATCCTGGGGAAGGGTGGGCAATGCCCTGGAAAGGAATGGACAGACGGAAGTATAGAAATGTGGCTGGAAGGGCCAGCGAGACTGCCTGGGGCCCAGAAGCCAAACAAGGCAGCAGCTGTGGCCCCAATCCTTAGCAACTGCTGCCACTGGAAACAAGTCAGCCTGCTGGGACCAGAACAGCAAGCACTTGAGGGAAGGATTTTATTGTCACTGATGTCACCCTGATCCAGCTCGGCTGTGGTCCTCTGTGGAGGGCAGGCAGAGAGGAAGAACCCTTGCTCTGTCTCTTTTATAGTACAGCCTCAGTGACTCAAGTGATGGGAAAGACAAAAGTAAACAAGCTCTCTTGGAACCTCTAATGGTGTCTTAGGTGATAATTTTTTAAGGTTGGCCCATAGATAAGAGTCAGCCAAGTGCTGTGGCCAATGAAGACAATAAGCCTAGTCACGGATACTATAATGACTCCATTCATTTATCTTGATAAAAAAGTAAAATTATGATAAAACCATTCTCAGATTGAGACATATCTGAAAATCCTGCCCAAATGACAGGAGAGGAGGAAAGAGTGAACTGAGGTTAGGGCTCTATGAGTGGACTCTGCAAGAGCTCAATCGGTACAAAGGAGCCAGGTATCTTCAGCTCTGGTCAGAGTTCTCAGCGGGCACATACGCTCTCCTGGGAAGCCTCAGGTCTACTCCAACTCCACCTTGTCCTCGGACATCCTTCTGGAGCTGTGCCCAAAGCACTCGAATGTCCCTGCAGCTGGCCTGACTCTGCTGCGCTGCTACTGCCACCCACACTCCACGCTCCTGTAACCCTTTCCACAGCCACTCACATGGAATCCTCAGCAATGGCCCTCACTCTTGCAATGGGGGGACTGGTGCTTGTGGCGAGTGACTCAGCTGATCCAGTAAATGAGAGACTCAGGCCGTGCAGACTGAGCCTGGCCAGGGCCCTGGGACTGCGACCGCCAGCCAGTCCCCAGGCTCCTCCACTCAACATTACCAAATCCAGAAGACAAAAATACACTTGGGTCTTTTCTACCATTAAAAAAAAAAACTTTCCCTGAACTCTGGAAGGACAGACAATAAATACTCCAATACCTAACTGCAACTAATTAAACACCAAACAGTTCAACAAGGAAAGATGAATTCAGCAGCCAGGCAACAAGCTCTGCTGGGTCAGCCAGCCTCTGGGAAGAAGCCCAGGAAGGGGAGTTAGCACCGGTGGCTCTGCTGGTGGCTTTGCACTGGGGAACTCCTCTATCTTGTTTTCTAGCTCTTTAGGCCAACACTCCTCCTGCCAAATACCAAAAGGTCTTGTTTCCTAATGTGCTCAGCCAGATTATATAAAATCAAGTCTCCCAAACTTGCAGTGATTTGGAGCCACCAGTTTAAAGTTTAACACCAGCAAACTTAGGACAAACAAAAGGGAACAGAATGCTGGCAAACTTGTGGAGCTACTTAGGTCCAAAGTCGCAGAGGCTAAAATTACCATAGACTACAGGACAGAGTCCAACCCACGAGGAATACTGGCACTGAAAGACGAGCATGTCTGAGGACGTCTCTCAACTTTTCAAGTTGCTACCATGAGTGACAATCACATCCTTCCCTCTACACAGCCCTTTAAGAGTGTCTGATCTCGCAAATGCACTAGCCAGAAGCAATTTCCTCTAAATTCCTGGACACGGGGTCCCTACACTTCCCTACTATACCGTGTTGTGGTTAATTGTGTATGCGTGTCCTCCTCCCTGACGGGTGCATGTGCTTTGCTGGCCAGAGCACAGAAGGCACCAAGATTTGTTGAGCAGGAAACACAAACCAAACTACTGCTGGAACTTGCTGTGGCTGGCTCTGCTTAGGGGTCCCAGCCTCTGCCTGCGTAAAGGTCTTCATCTTCACCCTCACCTGTCCAGCAGTGATGGCGAATCTTTTAGAGCTTTCAATGATACAAACAGCCTGCTGTGGCACGTGTGCCGTAGGTTCACCAGCACTGCCCTATGCAGAGGGGCTCATGGTACTGTCTCCTTTTGCTCCAGTGGTCTCGTAAGGTGGGACTACCCACTTCTTCCATTCACTGGCTGTCCTTGTGAGTGAACACAATGCCTGCATGGTTCACCGCCCTGCTTCTGGGTAGGATCATCTGCTACATTATTGACCAATGGCCTCCAGGGAGCATGGGCTAGCAAATGCATTTGCTATGATGCCACCTTTACCATGCAAACAGTTTAATATGCATGTTTCTTTCCATAATGCCACCTGTTCACACTCATATGAGCAACAGATAGTGACATGAAACTGGAAAATGGGACAGAAAGGAAGGAAAAATCATACGAATACAAGTTCTACTTGGAAAGCTGGTAGTCAAGGGACTACTCCATTCTGCTTGGGATCAACACAATCACAGGTTGTCTGGTTACAAGGGGAAATGGCAGCCTAGATTCCTGGACTGGATGCACTGCTCAGGTTTGGGGCACTTGCTGTTGTTTCCCCACAGGCACACTCACTTGAGAAGGCAAGTGGCCCTCTCTGCCATCCCACCCTTCCCCCTGCACTCCTGTCCTGGTCCTTTGTCCATGGCCTTCTTCTCCTTCCCCATCCATGCCGAATTACACAGCACATCCCCTTCATGCCTCATTTCCTCCCCAGAGCCTTCCCTCTAATTCTTTCTCTTTTGGTAATATTTGTTGTTAATCTTATGTACAATCATGTTTTAAAAAACAGTACCTCCCTTCCTTCTTTATATGCCTTACATCTATTGACCTGTAAGCTCTCATGGGACAGAGACTTGCTTTCCATTTCTCTGGAATCTGCCAGGGCTCCTTTGGTGACCACCTACAACCTGGCCACCAACAATTCCTCCTACTGGGAAATGGGGTCTGTCCCCCATGACACCTAGCCTAAGGTAATCTGTCTTGGTCAGTAGCATGTGGCAGTAGTAACACTGTGCTAGTTCTGGGACCAGGCCTTACAAGGTACATGGCTCCTGCTTTCATCCTCTTGGAAGCCAGCGGCTCAGGCTAGACCAATGAATGAGAGAGCAGGTAGAGACAGACCCTGGAGGAGAAGAGAGGTCCCAGACATGGGAGTGAGGCTGTTTTGGATCATCTAGCCCCAGTCAATACTATGTGGAACAGAGACATGCTGTCCCCGCTGAGAGCTGTGAGAATTCCTGATCTGTACCATAGTGGTTACTACTTTAAGCCACTAAGTTCTAAAAAGGTGTTTCAGTTATCTCTCACTGACAGACTGGGGATTTCTGGAATCTTTGTTCCTACTAGAGAGCTAAGGGCACAAACTTTTCCATGTGAATAAAATCTATCCTGATCCTAATTTCTTGCAGCACATGATTACCAGAGCTGCAATCCACAAGGTGTGGCTACTCACCAGGTTCTCATTGGTCAGCCGGGATATCTCCTGCTGGACACCAAATTCCACCTGGGCCTCTGGGGAGAGCAGCAGTGTCTGGCAGAAGGTCTGTTGCTGTTTGTCCATCTCTTCCTTCAGAGCCTCCACTTGGGCCTTGAGATTTTCCACCTCCTCCTCGTGTTCTAGGCTCTGGGCCTGCAGCTGTGCCTCCAGCAGCCTGCAGCCAGGAGAGGAGGACAGGTGACCACATGGGTTGGGATGGTTCTCCAACAGAGGACCACAGACAGAAATACAACAGGGGAGCAGCCAAGCACACAGCAGCAAGTGGGTGTCACCAGTGCGGATGACTGCAGCAGGAAGACAGATGCTGTGGAGGTCATCAGGCAAGCAGGCCAACCTGTCCTCCTTTTAGATGAAGGGAAACCAAGGCCAAAGGCATCCCTGGGCTTAGGCCTTTTTCTTGACTTGTTCCTCATTCTGTGAGCTTAATCTCTTGGTTTGCAAATGAGAAACTATCTCCAAGTCAAAATATCACCAGGACAAATAAATTTCTTATGGTACCTTTAAATTCAAGCGTCCATTTGAATTGCTCCATAGTTTACAAGAATCATTAAGACAAAACTCCAGTAAATTGGGTTAATTATATTATTTATTTCCCTTATAGGAGATTTGATACAGTTTTAGAAACTTGCAGTTTCTAAAGTTTTACTATCCCTACTTTATCCCACATATTAAATTTTTATAACACTTTTCCATCCAGCCCAAAATAAAAACTAGATTATTTATAGATGCTCTGGGGGAAGGTTTAAATCAATTTGTAGCCAAGTGTGGTGGAACACACCTGTAATCTCAGCACTCAGGGAGGCTGAGGCAGGAAGACTGCAAGTTTGAGCCCAGCCTGGGCAACTAAGGAAGACCCTGTCTCCTGCCCGCCTCCCCCCCAAAAAAGGTATAGAGATGTAGCTCACTGGGAAAGCTGTATAGGTTTAATCATTGGTACTGACAGGGAAAAAAAAAAGATTAACTTGTATCATGGCTTGGGGAGAAGGTTTAGAGACTAAGTCTAAAAGGCCAAAGGCCAGGGCTCCCACACCTTGGGGAGGCTCAGCAGAAGCCTCACTTTTGGGAGCTGAGCTAACATGGCAACGTCGCTGTCTTTTGGGGTAACAAACCAAGCTTTCGGATTCAGTCAGCCAACTTCATATGAAAGAAAGGTAGGAGTCGCTGGATGAAAGGGACTGTAAAAGGTTTCCCCAGTGTGGTCTGCATGGGGCAGTATGTCCTAGCCACTTCCTGAGACACACTACAGACTATGATCGGAGCAAGGCAGTGCCCAGGGCACAGCTGTTGGAGCCCCTGGCTGCTCCACAGCAGAACTAAACATAATGCTGGCTCCCACAGCCTTCTCAACAAAGTGACACAATGAATGAAGTTACAATGAAGGACCTCACCTGTTCACCACAGGTCTATTACCAATGGAAAATAATAATAATGTGAGGACTGTGGGGGAACAATTTCATAATTCAAGGGGCATTTTAGATGACACGCTATTTAGATGATATCAATATCTGCTACAATATACTAAAAGTAATTACCCGTGTGTTGTAAATTTAACGAGTGGGTAGAAATACCTAGGTTCTAGGGATGCTGCCTAGGGATGCACTTCATTACCTGGAGTGCATCCCTGTTTGTGTGCTTCCTGTTTGTGCTGTGCGCTTCCTGTTTATGACTGTGTTCCTCTTTAAGTGTGCTGTGGTGGACTCAGCTCAGGGCTTGGTGCAAGGTCTTGGTGCAAGCCCTGTCCAAGCATCAGGCTAACCTCCTCAATGTGCAAGGGAGAAAGATGAGGCTGAGGGAGGCTCCAGGCCACAGCGAGGAGCAAGGCTGTTTCAACAAGTTAGGTCTCCTGATGCACAGGACTATATGTTATTTTATTAACACATTTACTTACTTACTCATTACACTACCTCTGATCTACTGATAGAGTGGCACAGGAATGACCTAGTTTGGCAATGAGTCCTTCTTCCAAAAAAACAAATTTCTCAATGGGCAGGAATGTGGTCCTATTGAATAATAACCACCTTAGTAGCAAGTAGCAGTCTAATGTTTACTCTGCTTGCCACATGCCAGGCATGTGCAAAGAGCTGTACCTTTATTAACCGCTTTCCTTATAATGACTCTGACTCACCACCTTCCAGTGAGGAGCCTCACCCCAAGGTCACTTTCTTCACAGGCCATGGGGCCACAAATGAACCCGGAGAAAGGCTGCAGAGCCAGGAGACATGCTGCCTCTCTTGTGGCTGGGACAGAGCCTCTACCACATTATTGGTGGCAGTAGGAAGAGGGCCACATGAGAGGTGAGCATGAGTGAAGGCTGACAGCTCCTGCTCCAGCTCTGCCACCTCCCTGCTGAGGGAGCCAGTGATGGCACTCATGTCGCCTCCCTGAGTCTGTTTCTTCTTCTGGGAAACAAACCTAAATGGCATCACCGCATCTGTTGTTGGGAAGCTCAAAAATGCTATGGCACAGCCCCTAAAAGTCACATACCTGCAACAAACATGGCAAACCATTGTGTTGTGTTCTTTCGATCACCACTGAAGGCTGACAAGTAACAGTTCAGACTCTGGTTTCGAATACTAGATCTTCTGCTTAACCAGCAAGTCCCTGAAATCCTCCAAGGGCAGTGCCCTTGCCCCTGAGGGTGGCAGCCTCAGACGCCACGGTGAATGCACGGCACTTAACTCTGTCAGCTCCAGGGACCCCAGACACAAGGACCAGCCTGTGTGCTGATGGCAGGTTTCGAGAAGCCGTATGTTTGGAGCACAGCTGACAGCCACGTCAGGCTTATGGTTCTGGTGGATCCTGCAGAACATGGGTGCAGCACAGGCCTGGGAACCCCCAGAGGCAAATCTTCTCAGTACTGCTCTTAATAGCTGTGTGCCTGCCTTCAATGCAAGCTCGCCCTTCTCTGTTTCTTCATCTAGAGAATGAGTGAGTTGGATCTTGCGGATTCCAAGGCTCGACTGGGCCACCCAGTGCTATCATCTTGACCCAGGCAGGCAGCCTGCCCTAAGACATCCACACAGCCTGAACGCAAATTGATAGGCAACTCCGGGGACTACCAGCCAGCAGCCCATGTTAACCGTGCCCTGTGCCCTTGCACCCATCCAGCCAAAACACAAGGAGCATAGACATGAGCAGGCACATGGAAGAAGCAGACACGGGGAGACAGGAGTGAATTTGACCTGGCAACTTGCTTTAGGCCTTGGTAGGCCAAGCCGAGTTCTCCATCTTCATTCAAATATCCCCAATCCTCAGTCTGGCTAGAAATAAAGGATAGAAAAACAGGGTGTCCAGTGTAGAGGAGAGAGGCAGGTGGAGGGCCCAAAAATATGAGATGATTCTAGCAAAGGTCTGGAAACCAGAAAAAGGCAAGGACAATGAGCTCCCCTTCACCCGCCTTCCTCCTCAGCTCCCACACTTTGGGTGCCTGAAGATAGCACCTCTACCAAGTTTCCCAGATTTCAGCTACTGTCTGGGAAGCAGGTTTGTGTGGCCTTATCTGAGGCCCACTAATCACAGGCAGAGACACATGTTGCCAAGGAAAACACAATAGGGCTGCGCCTGCTCTGATCACTATGTAAAGAAGTTGTGGACACAGCAGCACTTCTGCATCTCTCACCGAGCATGCTGCCTTCTGAAGAGGAAAGGCTGCAAACGGGGCCGGAAGACAGAACCCAGTGAGTGTGTGAAGCACCTGGGGGACAGGCCTCAGCCAGGATGAGGAAGGAGTGCACATTTTGCCTGCTTTTCAGTGTACTTCCTTCTGTCACACCTTAAGGGCACAAGGCATTAACTACTCTTGTTTCTGGACAGGAATGGTTAAAGGGACAGCTCTTTCCTTTTGAGGAAGGAGCTGGCAGAATCAGGCTCTTTCCCACCTCCTCTCCAGCTCTGAGCAAGACACTCTGCAGCAGATGGGCTCAAGGCTAGATGAGCCAATGGACTCCAAGCACATCTCAAGGAGAGTGCACACACTCTTGCCTTGGCAAACATGATCTACACTGCCCTAGACAGAGCAGACTGATGTGCATGTGTTTATAACTCTGGCTGTACCTACTCCAGCTTGGAATAAAGCTCTTCTCAGTGCCAAGGGCTTCCTGTTTTTTCCTGAGACTGTCAGTGGAAAGGGGCTGCAAGGAGCATTCCTGGGATCCGAGGAAAGGGTCTCTACAGCACCATCAGACTCATTTGAGTTCTATGGCCTTGGCAGGGCTCGGAGGGAAGTGGCCGGTGGTCAAAGGAGATCTATCTTGGAGCCAGACCCGAGTCCAGTGTACGTTCACAGCTGACCTAGTTCTGTGACTGAGCAGCAGCAACTTCTCTCCCAATTCAGATAGTCCAGAGAAGATGACAGACTTTCAACACCCAGCGTGGCTTTCTCAGACCCCTCTTTCCCTTAGCTTTCTTGCATATAAAATAGTCACATTGATGCTGGTTCCTCCTGGTTCCTGAGCTGGAAGCATGAGAAAGCTAGTGAAAACAGAGAGCTGTCCATATTACCGGAGCTCCTGCCACAGCAGCCTCAGTACTGCTTCTCCCCTCAGTCCAGGGGAAAGATCAGAACTTTACAAACTACGAGAGTCAGCAAGAGAAAAAAGTTCTCAACTTGAGGACTGTGGATGTATAGCAGGACTGTGACTGGGACAGATAAGTGTGCCTGGAATCTCCCCCAAAGTATAAGTAAAATTCTGTATGAATGTAAAACTTTGTGGGGACAGGATAGATACCATCAAAATCCTAAAGGGTCCTAGCCTAACCCCCTCTGCCAACCACACATGTATAGATAGAATTTATACGTAAACTTCAAAGTGCTCCATTACAGGACATTTGTAGGAAAGAGTAAATCTCCATCTCATCACCAGGGCACCTTGTGGTGGCTGAAGGAATCCGACCACCGCCGTCCTGGTCTGAGCAGAGACCACTTTGAATCCCTTCCCCCTGCTGTGCTTTTACACCTGCTGCGGATGTACCCTCACGGGTTGATAAGGTCCAGTAAGCACAGGTGCACCTTGTAATTCCCAGTCATTGTTCAGCTGTTGACAAACAACACAAAACTCCTTGTACATCTTCAAGCCCGGTCCCAGGTGGATCGCCACAGCTCCTCTGTATTGAACTCTCCCTCTCAAAAGTCCCACTGCGACTTTTCCCTTCCCACAGCCCCCCTTTCTTTATGCTCATGACCCTATAAAGACTTTACAACCTGTCAAGAGTTGGTTGGCCTGGTGTCTGATGTCAGAGTGGTCTCTCTCCGGTTTGTTCTGAAGTAAACCTGTCCTGTTCAGCTCACACCTCTGCCTCTTTTCCTTTTGTCCTAACAGTGGCGGGATGCCCTTGCTGGCCGGGCTCCTCAGAACCACTGCGGGACCCTCCCAGACAGCCTCCTTGCTGGAGACCCCTCTTCCTTCAACGCTGGGACTCACTGTACTTACACAGTTTTCACAAAGCGGAGTCTGAAGCCAAACTGGAAGAGAGAATCCCACACAGTCACTTCTAACAGCGCCTGGTAAAGCAGGTGCTGGGGACTTGGGTCTTCAGGTCCCTCCTCCTCCCCCGGACAGTAGCTCTTTTCTGTCCTTAACTCAGGTCCATTGGCTATGAGCTGACTATTGCATGCTGGGCTTGCTGGGGATGGAATTACTTTCAGATATAATAGAGTTATTTTTATTTTATCATCATTATCATTATTGCATAACAAACCCAAGGTATGTATTAGCCTCGGGAAAATCTAGTACGGGACTGATCCCTGACACATGGGGATAAAATAGGAAGGGGACTGCTAACATTCCATTCTGAAGAGAAGAAAAACAAGCTAAGCACAGGCACTGCTTTCTTTCTACTTTAATATCACCTGTGCTTTTTTCTTTTTCATCTCATTCCTTATCTTCAACTCAAGATGAATCAAAATGACTAAATCTTCACTCGAGTTTTACCACCGAGGGAGTTACCTTCATTCCTTCTCTCCATCCTTAAGGGAAAGAATTACCTCACTTGAAATACATTTCATTTCCTCCTAGGGCTTCTGCTGACTATTTTCACATTACCAGATGGCCACAGCCTAGGGGCCAGGATTGCTGGATTCTACCTGCACTCGGAAACAGGCCAGTTTGTGCCAGAGCTGCTCCACACTCTGGGCTTCAGTTTCCTCATCTGCAGAAGGAGGGACTGCATTACCAAATCTGGGAATCAAAGCACTGAGTACTTAGTAACCAATATTCCTGAAGAACTTCGGGTCATACTCACAGTGCCACCTACTGACATTTTCTGGAAGTGCTTTTGTTTTCACCAATTCTGAACAAATGTTTAGTAATGGATAGCTCAACAGGCAATTAGTCAACACAGGAGGGGAAGGAAGCCAGGGAAAATGCCAGCTCTGATTTTATAGGTGCCCACAGGGCACAAGAAAGCAAATGTAAAAAAAAGGCAATGACACTTAGTACATGCTTCCCACACATTCTAAGTGCTTTACTTGGACTAATTTACCTAGTCTCACAGCAAGCACACTGCTGTGACTGTCCCCAGTTCCCAGATGAGGCGCTTTACACACCGAACGGTTATGCAATGCTTACCAGGCAGCAAGTGAGCAAGCAGACCCCACACTCACAGTCAGAGCCAGCACTCTGCCAGCCCACCCGGACCTGGGGCGTCTGGCCACTGACCATCCCTGGCCCTGTGGCCTCCCTCAAGCAATCATTCTCTTCTGCCTTAACCCTTGGTCAGCTCATTCTTGAAAAGGCACCAGATGTTGTTGGTTAACTAAAATCCAGGGAAATCTCATTCCAACTGAAATGGCAGAGGGAAAAACCCTTCCATTCAGCTTTGGTAGTACCTAGCTTTGGTTCAATCTCTTTTAAGGGACAGGGTGTGGCCCCCCCAACACAGAAGTGAGGATGGCATTACAGCAGTCAGTCATCCTCCCACGGAAGCTGTTCCTACTACACCTAGGGAATAGCGGTTCTACTGGCTCCAAGTGTGTTGCTCCAGTCTTGCCGAAGCGAATGGTGGGTTTCCCAAGGGCTTGGGGCTAATGGAGTCCACCTCCAGTAAATAATTCCCTGATGCTGAGCACATGGCCAGCACCTGAGGAAGAGGCCGCAACAGGTCAGGCTGGGAAGGGTCCTCCTTCCTTCACCTTCCGCTTACAGAGAGGTGGGCCTTACCTGTTTGTCTGGCAGACCCCATGATAGGCCTCAATGGCATCTTCCTGATCCACATGCTTTTCACTGTTAGGCCAGCTTGTTCTAGCATTAATATTCGGCTCCTAGAAAGCCCCAGATGAAAAAATAAACAAATTCCAGCTATAAATAATTGCCATGAAATGACTTCATATACAAAGAGAAGTATAAAGGTGTGTTTTGGGAAAAGACAAAGGCTTAGAAGAATTCATAATTGCAGTTAAACACAGGTAGAAATGTGATTTCAAAAGGTCACTTTGAAAGGGACACAGAATGGCAAAGCTTGGCTGGGAAATACTGAGTGCAAGCAATGGAGGAGACAGCAAAGACAGTGTCCCTGGGAAGAGAAAGTACGGCTGTCTAGAGGACATGATTGAAGTCTGGCTCAGGGTTGAATCCTCCGTCCTCATTACCACCTACGTACCCCAGGCCCAACCTACCCCAGAGCCCAGGCCCAGAGGTGGCCCAGACTATTACAGCCAACGGAGTGACCCATGTGGCTTTTGTCCGGTCCCTCTCATTCTATAATTTGTCCCAGGTGGGAACATTAGGAACAAACACTAACTGAGACATGCCACCATGGGAGGGCTGAGACAGAATATTTCTCTGCACTTTAGAAACAAACAGCAAGAGGCATGAAGTAAAACACATGGCCACCTCAGGTTACATATCTAATTCTTTGTCTTGTTTCCTTTGAACATCTTAGCAAATTCGGAAGATTATAGAAACTTCTAGCTCCATTTCTCAGGAAAGATCACACTCAAAGGGCAGCAAGTCCCTTGTGCTGCCTTTAGAGCAGACCCAGAGTAAGAGACTGCTCTTTCAGGGTTAAGACTATTGTGGGTAAAACACATAAGACAACGCAAGGTTATTACCTAGTGTCGCCCCCAACAAACCCAATCAGGGCAGCCGTTTGTTACCGTGCTCTTGCCGGCAAGTCGGCGCTGGTCAGCGTTCACAATCTGGGTCCTGAGGATGAGCACTTCCTCCTTGCGCACCTCGAGCTCCTCATTGGCTAGCTTGAGCTGGTTCAGCAGGAGGCTGTAACTGTCTGGGGAACTGTGAGGGGAGTTGTTCTGTGTGGCTTGGTCGGCTACAGCTTTCCTCAGTTCATTCAGGTCATTCTTCAGCTTCTTGTTCTCTGATTCCAGCTCTTGCCTCTGGAAGACAGCCCAAGTGATGACCCTTTTATAACCTGGATCCAGGGTGCTCCCCCTCAGATGGCCTTTTCCTTCCCTGACTTAACCAACTCAACCTGTCTAAAATGTGGTAAGTAGGCATTGCCTGTGCTTTTGTTGCAGAACCACAGGATAACAGAACAGGACCACTGGGTATGATCTCTAGTTTCTAAATGAGAAAACTGAGTCCAGAGAGGGGAAGGCTCACAGAACGTTTAAAGGCTGAGCCTAGGCAAGAGGCTGAGACTCCCACCTTCCCACCCAGGGTCTTTCTCACCACTTCAACATACATGTGAAGATTCTGAAGGAGATTTAGAGCCATTTGTGGAGAGTGATTCTGCAGACGTGAAGAGGGCCCTGGTGTAAGGTGACTAATGATTATTGATGAACTCATCAAGCCTATGGTGAGTCTATTAAGTTCAGGAGAATCCACTCAATGCCTGAGTGATTTTCCTGCTGGCAGCTGAGTGCTATCCTTAGGAGCGTCAGCATCACATGGGAGAGGGGCAGTGAGTGAGCTTAGAGCAGTAGCCTGGGTCCTCATCCTGGCTCAAGGTACATCTGCACAGCCCTGGACCTCAGCCTCAAGTCCAGGTGTAGTTTAGGGGAACAGCAGCAGATGGTGGCTAAAGTTTCCTTCAGTTCTGATGAGCCACATGGGTTCCGTGGCATCAACTATAGGCCGGATATCTGGGTTATAGCCATTCCAGGTTCCCACTCAGCCGTGGGATCCTGCTCGAAGACAAAGAGGGTCAGCCCGGGGAGAGCTCCAGCTGTTTGTCATAAAGATTCCCACCCAGGGCACACTCGAGAAGTACGTATTTAATCTCTTCTCCGACCGTCCCTGGATACTGTCTACCTGAACCATACCACCTCTGCTCTCCTGCCTACCTGGCTTACCATTTCCTCATCATTCTTCCTGGCCAAATAGTGCCATAAAAGGATACATAAGCTTTATTGTGGTAAAACAAATACAAAATGCAAAATTTACCATCTCAACTATTTTTACCTATATAGTTCTAAAGCATGAAGCACATTCATACTGTGGTGCAACCATCCCCGTCATCAGTCTCTAGAATGCTTTCACCTTCCCCAATTGAAACTGTTCCTATTAAAAACTAACTCCCCATCTCCACTTACTGGGTCCCCACAACCACCATCTATCTATTCTCTGTCTGAGTTTGACCTACTCCTCTAGGTACTCAAACTGGAATCGGATGGTATTTGGGTGAAACACATATTTTTGATGCACCCGAATGTCATGCCATTTCCTTGGAGGACAAAGGAGTCCCACTCTTTTAACCTTCCCTTCTACTAGACACTGCAGCTCAGTGCTAGGAACACAGTACCTGCTTAGAGCCTAACGATTACACTAAGGTAAAAATCATCGTACTGCGGTTTGGAACATGCTGTGACACAAGTGAACCAGAGATGCAGGCCTCCATCTGCTGAGTCTCAGAGGTAAGAGCAGGATCCCTGGAGGAGGTGACAGGTGATGTTAAACCTGACAACTGAAGACCAGCAGCAGCTAGCCAGGTGAGATATCCAGGCACAAAAACCCCAACCAAAGGAGAAGGCCAGGGCTTGCCAAGGAAATGCAATGCAGAGCAGGGTGGGGAAGGAGTCAAAAAGTACAGGCCAGGGCTGTGAAAAATGGGGAAGGAGCTGGACTCAGGAGCTTGTAGTGCTGGGCAGACGTGAGAGCAAGTGGCATGGGTTGTGGTAGGGAGGAGAGTAGGACATAGATGGGCCTCAGTCAGGAGGTGAAACTGTCAGGACTTGGTGATTCTTTGGGTGTGAGAAGTAAAAGAGAAGGAAGAGTCTAGATGTTTGGGCCATGTGGATGCCATCTATTGAGACCAGTAAATCCAAGAAGGGCCCTGGAGTTCAGACACATCTGGCTGTGGTACTCATGGCACATGAGCAGTCAGAATTGTGGGTCTAGGATTCTGGATACAGAGGTGGCTAGAGATGCATCAGTAAGTATGTGAATGATGGATGAAGTTGGGGAGGGTGTGTGGGGACAGAATGGAAGGGCTGAATCAGGGGAAGGATGTGGACAGAGTATGGCTGAGAGCAGGTCGAAGGTGGGGTGTGTACACCCTGTCTCCTGGTTTCCTGACTCCGGATAGCTCTGCAGCCTGGCCCTGGGCATCTCTAAATCAAGCGGGTAGATTAGATGGACACTTCCTGCAGAAGGTTCCCTTCATTTAAGGCATTTCTGGAGAACACTTTATAAAGGTGTCCACTGCAAAGCAGGCCATATTTCACATGGGAAGAGTATTAGTGTGGGAGGTTGCACAATTTCATATATGGGATAAAGGCACTTAGTTTTATGTTTGGGGTGGGGAGTGGGTCTTGCCAAGTTTCAGACTGGCCTTTAACTTGCAATTCTTCTGCTTTGGCCTCCCAAGTATCTGGGGATTAGAGGTGTGCCAATGCATGCAACTGATATACTGATACAGATACAATTGACACCACCCTGCAACCCTCTAACTTTGTAATATTTTAAACCAATAAAACTGATCCATGTTCCATAAATAAAAGCTGTACAACCAGGTCTGTCTCACAAACTTAGCTAGACTTATCAGTGATTAATGTAGTTTATTTTACTAAAATTCTGAATAACTTTAATGAAATAATCATGGATGACTCAGGTCTGTCTTTCAAAAAGCAAACAAAAAACCTAGTTTATCACAGTAGTACTTCCAACAGTGTAACAGAGAAATTAATATGTTCAGTAATTGGGAGTGGTTAAGAAAATTGTTATAATCATGTTATAAAATTTTAACAAACCATGAAAAATCATGTTTTCAAAGAGTTTAGGAAGAAAAAATGCTTGTTAAGTGGAGAAAAAAAGCAAAATATGAAGTTGCACATATCAGCTCTATAAATAATGTGGTGGTCAAACATAATTGTGTCAACTTGATTGAGTTGGGCACCACTGTGGTGATTAGTAAACCACACTTCTCGGTGAGTCTTGGAGGTGTAAGCTTGGATATGATATCTGATCCTTTACCCACTTCCTCTCTGGCACTGTTCCCTGGCTCTGCTTCCCAGCTGCCATGACCAGATATCTTTGCTTTGCATACCCTTCACCATGATGTTTCTCCCTTGCACTCAGCTGACAACAGATGGACTGAATCCCCTGAAACCATGAGCCAAATTAAATTAGAGGTGTCACATATTGTGTCCTGGTGACAGGAAAGTTAACTAAAAAAATAATATGCATAGAGAAATTTAATATCTAAATAATACCAGAAGATGCCTCCAAGAGGCAGAAATATAGATTTTTTTAAAAAATTCTTTAAATTTTCTGGATTAAAAAAATTTCCAACATGAGGAGAATCACGTTTAAAAATTTACAAATAAAGTGAAAAACTTCTGCAGAAAAGAAGCATTAAGGAAACAAACAAACAAAAACATCACTGATAGGACCTTCTTAATTGAGCCTTTTCTGGTTCATGCTCACCAAAATTTGGATGGTAGGTAAGATGAAAAGCATTTGCATGCTAACCTGGGCTCTTAGTCGCTCTGTTTTTCTTTCTTGAGCTCTGAGTCAGTGGGCACTAATGATCTGAACTCGGCTAAGGACCACAGCAGGAAACCTAAAGCTGCTGACTGCCTTGAGTAGGGCTACTTTCTGCCCAGCAGGCTCCCAGGCCAGTGGGAACACACAGCTCCTTTTGGCCTGTCCCTCATTTTATGCTTGGGCCCAAGGATAGTGAACTTCTCCCCTCCCTGGTCCCACATCCACCCTACCTGCTCTGACCACCTCTGATGCCCACTGTCCTCTGCCTTGGCCCAGGCTGATGACCCCTGACAGGGATCCCATCTCCCAGTCCAGTCACATTTCTTCAGGCTTCCTTGGGTAATGCTAGGTGTGACAGATCTGAGGACCTTCCATCTGACATTACCCCCAATAAGTGGCATACTCAAGCCTTGTGTGTTGCACCCAAACAATGTGCCTCTCTCCAGAGCAGAGCTGGGGTTACACTACACATTATAGAAAGATCTGGTGAATTTAGGGAGACCCTGTCTCAAAATAAGAAGAAGTAAAAAGGGCTGAAGTTGTAGCTTAGTTTTGCCTAGCATGCACAAGGCCATTGGTGGTAATGTAAAATGGTGTGGCCACTATGAAAACAGTATGGTGGTTCTTCAAAAATGAAAAATAGAATTACCATATGATCCAGCTGTTACGGTTCATGTCTAGATGTCCCCCTAAAGCCTCACATGGTAAGAGATAGCTGGATCTAGAGTGTGTGATGCTGGGAGTAAGGGAATGTGATTACTAAATCAATCCACTGATTGGTTTAGCACCGCCCTAATCCTAGCATTCTGGATAAAATATAAGATACAGGAAGAACCTGGTTAACCCCCTTGTTTACATCCCTTGCTTATCTTGCTGCCTTCTGGCTGCCTGCCATGCCACCCTGCCTCAGACCCAGCTGACTGTGGACTGAAACTTCTATAAACTGTGAGCCAAATAAACCTTTCTTCCCCTAATTTTGGGTGTCTGGTATTTTGTCTCACCAATGAGACAAAAGTAACTAAGACACCAGTAATTCTACTTCTGGGTATATACTCAAAACAATTGAAAGCAGGGTCTTGATGAGATATTTGTACACCCATATTCATTGAAGGATTACTCACAATAGCTAAAATGAGCAACTCAAATTTCACCAGTGGATGAATGGATAAGCAAAATGTAGTACATAGAGATAGAATTGTTCCCTCAAAGGAATTCTGACATGCTACAACATGGTTGACCTCAAAGACAGGCTAAGTGAAAGAAGCTGATCACGAAAAGAAAAATATTGTATGATTCAACTTGTATGAGGCACTCAGGTAGTCACAAAGAAATATAGACTGTTGGTTATCAGGGCCTCGGGAGGGGGAGGAATTGGGGCTGTTGTTTAGGTGGACACTTTCAGTTTTGCAAAGTGAAAAAACGTTAGAGATCGATAGTGGTCAGATGCTTGCATAATACTTTGAATGAATGTATTTAGTATCACTGAAGTGTATAATTAAAATAGTTAGGATAGTAAATTTTATGTTATATGTATTTTATACCACAATAAACAATGTTTTGAGGGGAAAAAAGCCATGGGAATGATTTTTCCTGGGCAACGTAGCCATTAACAGAATTATTTGTAGTCCTAGAAGTGACTAGCAGATTGGATAAATGGCCACATTGCCAAGTCTTTAGGAATGGGAATAGAGTGTGGGGCTGGTCTGACACCCCCTTTCTGCACATGCTTTCTGGCTATGAAGCCTGTTCCTCCTTCGACCTGAGGTCTCCACCTCGCTGTCTCCAGCCAGCCAGCACCTGCTGCATAGGGAGATCCCTCTGTTTCGTATCTGCCTGTACAAGTCTGGGTTTTTTTCCAAAGTGCAATTTTATTTCGGTGTCCACATTTTATTTTAGCTGAAGCTGTGTCAGGTGGGTAAGGCATATATTACCCTTCCTTGGGGGTAATGCAGCAAATTTCCCTTCATTTCAAAGACACTGAGGTCTTAGTGAAATTGCAGTGAAGACATAAAGTGTGCCAATAAGTTATTTGTTGATGGTTCTGCTTATTGCCCACAGCAGGCTGGAGTTTAGGACCTGTTTTTGTATGCCCCGCTTAGTCACCTGTCCTCTTCTGGCATACATGTAGCCTTACCTTCAGGCTGTTGTAGGCCAGATCTGAATCCTGGTCCAATTCTATGTCATTCTTTGGTTGTTCCATCTGCACAGACAAAGAGACAGAAAGGTAAGCATGCACTACAGGGAACAAAGTCCACAGAAATATTTCCAACAATGCCCAAACATGCTCGTTCTGTTTTTGCATAAACACTTGGCACTCTCAGTCTCCACAAGTGCATTTTTTGTCCTCCTTCAAAATACAGCTCAATACTAAGGCTACTGTGAGTCTTCTTTCCTTCCTTGCTGCCTTCTGCCTGCTATGAGCGGTTTCTCCTCTGTGATCCCCTCTGCCATGTCACCCTACTTTGGAGCCAGCCAGTTACAGACTGAAACCTCTATAAAATGTGAGCTAAAGAAACTCTTCCTCCTTTAACTTTGGGTGTTGGGTATTTTGTTTCAGCAATGAGAAAAGTAACTAAGACAGCCCCGTTCTCCCAGGAGCTCAGGTATTGCCCCGCTGATGGTACATTACACAGACTTTCCTGCCTCATTCAGGGCATTTCTCATTCAGTGCATGGCTTCTTTCTCCAGGTAGGACCTAGGACCATACTGCTCTAGAATAAAGACCCAGGTAGCTCAGGATTCTTCTTGGGGCTAAGGCCAGATCCAGGAATTTGAGTCTTTGTAGCTTAGTCTCAGGGGTTTGTAGGATTCTGTTGTCTCCACTGTCCCAGTCCTGTCCTTCTTAGCTGTCAGAAACAAGCATATGCTCCTGAAAGAGATCTTAACACACAAAATGGAGCTGGGGTCCTTGCCTACTGTTCTAATGGTTGCTCAGTGATTTATTTTGAGAAAAGGTATGCCCTTTTTTACTTAGTCTCAAGACACACACAAGTTCTGCAGCCAAGATTCCGAAATTACTTGACATTTCTGTAGGAGAACCCAGAGAACGAATTTTTAGGTGCAGCTGGGTGGGCCAGGAACTTTCATGTCAAACATTATCTGACGGCATCTGTGTAGCTTTTCACACACAGACGGTCCCTGACTCATTACAGTTGACAGACAGGTCTTCCAACTTTATGATAGTACAAAAGCAGCACATGTTTAGCAGTGACTGTACTTCAAATTTTGAACTTCGATCTTTTCCCAAGTGAGCAATATGCTGTATGGTCCCTTTGGTGGTGCCGGGCAGAGGCAGTGAGCCACAGCTCCCAGCTGGCTCCACCATCGTGACAGTAAACAACCAAGATTTTACAGTGGGCCTTGTTGCTAAGCTAAGACATTCAGAAGGTTAGATGCATTAAGTGCATTTTGCACTAATGGTGTTTTTAACTTGTGATGGTTTTATCAGGACATAACCACACTGTAGGTCCAGGAACACCTGTACAACATTTGATTTATATTTAAGCCTGTCAGGGTGGCTTCCCTTATAATTGAATAGGTCATTTATAGACCTAATGCTTTCACTTTTCATTCTAAATCTAATCCATGAGAGATTTAAATCCATCAACAAGATTTACCTCTCCACTTACTGCTCAGAAAAAAAAATTAAAAAGCAGCAATATTTGATAGCAGTACAGATCAGAGTCTGCACAGCATTTGACTAGAAAGGGAAGATGGGTGTTAAGAAAGTAGACCACACATAGAGGTAGGAGTGGGGTGGGCTGAGGATTTGAGGAGGGTTTCAAATTCCACAATTCACAGCTCAGACCTGAGAACAGACCGAAAGCCTTTGCCAAACCCGCTATGAAGTCAGCTAATGATGTGACTCAGGTCAGAAATGGACCTGTAGGAGCTGGGGATTTAGCTCAGTGGTTAGAGTGCTTGCCTAGCAAATGCGAACCCCTGAGTTTGATCCCCGGCACCAAAAACAAACAAAACAAAACAAACAAACAAAAAAACAGAAAAAGAAAAAGAAATGGACTTGTGTCCATAAGAAATGGTCCTCATAATGCCAAGGAAATAAAAAGTGGTTCTTACTACTTGTTACAACTTATTAAGTGGTTCTTATCTCCTGTAGTCGATGGGTTTGCTATTGCTATAGCAAGAGATGTCCTTGTAGCTTCCCAGGGCAAAAAGCCTTTGCCATGGGGCCACTAGGGAGTGTGCTCCTGTCTATCTGGGGCAGGATGGTCACACATGAGACTCAGCGTGACTCCGACCCAGACAGAAGGCACCTGAAACCCAGCGCCAGCATGACCCCAGGGGGAGCTGGGCATCTCACCCTGGCACTGTGAGGGGCTCAGTTGTGTCACGCACCTGGACTTTTTTGCTCTCTTGCTGCTCTCTCTTCTCCAGCTGCACCTGCAGCTTCTTCCTCTCCTGTTCAAGCTCCCGCACTCGCTTCTGTAGCTTCAGGAAGACTGTCATATCCATGGCTGCCTTCTCCACACCGATCTCCTGCAAAGGAAGAGAAAAGCAAGGAAAAGAGGTTGCTATGGCACAAGCACCTTGGGGAGCACGCAGCGCCTTGCTGTCCACCTCTGCATCAGCCATCTGTCTCCTCGTTCCTCCCAAACATCAATCCGCGCCTCAAATACAAAGGCACTGCCAACCAACTAGCATTTCTCATATTAAAGCTATGGCTTACGGCTCATCTTCTATCTGATAACATCTGAGTTTCAGCCATCCCTCCTGCGTGGGCCACTTAAAATGACCAATCACATATTCTAAGGACAAATGGATACAGACACAGCTATTTGCTTTGGAAGCTAAGAGTTCACTTCTGGAAAATGGCTTTATACCATAGAAATTGTAGAACTCAGGATTTAACTCTTCCTGATGAAGAATCGATGTAGTTACTAATCACTGTAAATGTGCTGTCAACCACCACCTGATTATACCTCGAAAGAGAACTAATGGCAGCCCTGCCATAGAGCTCATTTATCCCAGATTTTAAAGCATTGATTTCCCTGTACATTTTTTCCCTTCAGAGTCATGCTTGAATTTGCTCTCCAGGGTTCTGCAGTCTGTTGGATGTGTGTGCAAACACATTTGTCTGTGAAAGGGTAATGTGTGTGGATACATCAACATAGACTGCTTTTAAATACAAACATCTACATGTGCGACAACATAATGTTGTTCTACTGGCATTTAATGAGTGTTTCATGCTTCACTGGCACTGATCAGTCTCAGCTTCCTTGAAGAACACAGACCTGGGGATAGGAGTGATTGCACCTACATGACACACACACTAACACTAGCAGTGCACCTGGAGTTTAGGCTGATTGAAGCTTCCAGGGGCCCTGACACAGGAGACTACAATAGCAAAGTCAAAGGCCTTAAGCCAGCATGTACTGAAGGCTCACTCAGCACATAGCAAGCGGCAAGCCCCACGGAACAGTGAAGAAGACCTTTTCTCCCAAGCATCATCCTCTGCACCATCACTATCTTTGCCATTTTATTTTTTTTCATAGCACTTAGCAGTACCTGCAGTTACATCACTCATTTCTTCTGTTAACTATTTACTGCCTAACTCTCTACCAAACAAGCTCCAGGAGGGCAGAGATTTCTCTGGCTTGATCATCACAGTTTCGCAGCATTTCTTAGCACTGCCTGGCACAAAGACAGGCACAAAACACATGGAAGAAACACTATTATAACTGTGTTTCTTCCATGTTTGTCTCCACCTGCTTTATAAAATGTGATTATCTTTTGAAAATCCACAGGAAAAATTGTGTGTCTATATATCCATGGCGAAGTTACCCACAGACCGTAACTACCTGTTGTACAGTGTAAGATGGTATCAGGCTATTTCTAGGCCACTGCTCTACCACTGAGCTAAATCCTCAACCCCAGTATGAGGCTATTTCTAGTAGACAAAGTTACTGTCATCCGGCACACATCCATTCCAAACATTTACTGTTGTCCTTCTGAGTTTCACCTAGCTTTAAATTCAGAGAAGAGAATTTTCTGGTGTACTTACTGACATCACTATATGTCCTGTGATACTAAATGGGGCTGATAAACTGTACTTATTTTAATGACTTAGCTTTTTTTTGTAATCCAGTCATTTTCTTCCTTTGCTTCAGTTTCTCAGTTCTATAAAAGGAACCAGGGATCTTCCTTCCTCCCTGCTTTCTGGATAGTGGGTAAAGGAACAGTAATGGAACACAACACGTTAGCCATGCGGTGTGCTCCACAAGTCCAGAGCAGTCCCAGTGAGCCTGTTCTCCAGGATTAGCTCCTGGGCTTCCTGGTCACTATCAGTAGAAGAGTACATCTCTGTGAGGAGCACCACACAGGTTGTAACACATCCTCTGAGGCAGAACAGCCATCAAGAGCCTGCTGACTTACCTCTACCTGTTGGAGGGTGTCCTCGGTGTCTCCAACCTCAGAGGTAGAGACGGAGGGGTAATTGGAGTCAGATTCTAAGCTACTTTGGTTTGATGGGTTTCGCCTGTGGCCTGGGGTTTGCTGTTCAAAGAGAAAAAAAAATGCGACAATTCCTAATAAACTAAAGTTAATAAGAACCTCTCGAAGAGCAGCAGGTCCAAGAGTTGGACTCCTGCCTCATTTGTCAGCAAGAATAGGTATCACTCTGTCTTGGAATGGTGGCTAAATAGAGATGTTTCTAGAAAACACTCTACCTACAGTTGTTAGTTATTCGTCTAGGTAACCAGAAAGATGACAATTAGAAGACAGCCCAGCTCTGAGGAAAGAATGACATTCTGTCTCTTAATGGTATGCAGACCCACGACACTTGGCCTATTTCTCTGGAAAGCCCTGGGGAACAACCCTTCAGTCCAGTTTTGCCCTCAAAGTATGAGACCTGGGCAATTTAACCCTGACCTTGTCTCAAAATTAAGGAAAAAAAGCAGGGGATGTAGTTCAGTGTAGCTCAATCCCCAGTAATGTGAGGAAGGGAACAGGAACACAAAGGCAGACCTGTCCCTACTTCCCTCTTTCTTGAAAGGGATGCTGTAAAGCTGTACAGATGGCTTCTCCCTTCAACTGCACTCTACCAATTTCATTATGAAAGTTGTAGCAGATTAGAAACAGCATTTACCATTTAAATTGTTCATTTAAAAATATCTTTTGGTTTTATTTATTTTTTGGCATCCGATTTGGCTTTCAGGGTGAAAACAGAAAATTTTTAAATTTCTATATAAGATCTTATCTGCTTCTTTTCCTTGTTTTCATGCAATTAACATTTTCCATTTTGTTTGAACATGCATGTGTAGAGGAAATGTTTATATGGGATAAAGAATGGTGACTCCTGAAACATCCTGAAAACACTTCACATACTCTGTGTTTCATCAGCGCTTAGGACTTGCAGTCATGCCCTACGGGCAGCCCTCTAAACAAACCAGGGCAGCCGAGACTAAAGCCCTGGCCCTATTACTACTTCAACACAGCAGTCTTCCCAGAATGGGAAACAGGAGTGATAACACATACTGTTTATGGAGAGTTCTATAAACTCCTAATCAAGATGTTTACAAGACCCTGACGTTGGCAAAGGAGCATCCTTAGGAAGCACCCACCCAGGCCAGGTGCTGTCTTACATGCCACATCCCTGTGGGAAGGGCAAGGACAGATGCTATGTCCCCTGTGCACACTGCACACTCAGAGCCCGAGGTAGGCCACAGCGTGTTGAAGCAGCAGGGGCCATAAAGCTAGTGTGAGAAAGGGCTTGCACCATGGGGCAGCAGGACCGCCCTGCTTGCCTTGAGGGCAGTCACCTCATCCCGCAGGTTGTCATATCTCTGCTCCAACCGGGAGTATTCCTTCACAAGGTTCTGGTACCGGGAACGCTCCTCCTCCAGTTCCTTCTTCATTAGGAGGTTCTCCTTCACAGAGTTCTGGGCAAACTCATCTGGAAGGGAGGCACAGAGAGCTGCAGGTTCACCACCTTAACTGATTCCCCAGCCCACTCCCACACACTGATGCCTGCTTTCGGAATAACCTCTTACAAAAGGCCAATGACAAGCTCTCCACAGAGGCACTGGATGAGTCTCTTATGTTCTTCTCCTACCACTGAGCCAGGGGGCTCTCATCACTCTGGCCTAAGTCACAAGAGCTCAGTAAACATGCCTGCCTCTCTTCCCACCACTGTCATGGTGACTATCAGTAGCACTCCTGGCAGAGCCAAGGCTTCATTCTGCAATCACTTCCTTTTCCTGACATCTCAGGTTTTTGAAGCACAGGGAGATTAACGATGATTAAGCCAGATTAGGTTGGGGGAAGAATGAAAGGCAAATCAGCAATACGGATAGGCTTTTCCCAGGCCAAAACTTACTATTCATAGTAATGGAAAGGAAAACTTTTCAAGGAGAAATTTAGAAACTGCTTATAATTTCATTAAGATTTTGCATCAGGTGAGACTCTGAGGTCATGCGGTTTGACTATCCTGTGATGTGGGGGAGGAATCTGAGGATGGCGTAGGGGATCTCATCACACAGAGCTGGGGGAAGAACCGAGGACTAGGGCACCTACCACTCCTCTACATCAAAGGCACTGGCGGGTGGACGGCAGCCCAAGAGTTAGTGGGTGCTTGAGAAAGGCTGACCCGGGGCCAATCTGAGAGTCTCTCTTCAGCAAACATTAATGGGCAACCAGGTAGAAGAAACAGGTACTAAGAATAGGAAATATAAGATATCGTCCTAGTCATTCCCCCTGCACATCCTGCTTACTCCACATACAAGCCCTCTGAGGTCTGTCCTTCTTGTCCATTTTTCAGGTGAAGAAACTGAGGACCTGCTGAAGACTACACAGCAGCACATGGCAGAGAAAGGCTTGACTGCAGATCCCCCTCCGGTCTAGCGCATATGCATTATAACCAAATGCCACCACAGGATCTTAAAAATCACCACCCTTTTTCTACCTCTATTACATCCCTTTCCCTAGTACAGCACCTAGGAGTCTTTGTCAGGAAAAGCAGCCAAGAAAAAGGATTAAGACTCAAAACAAAGCTCAGGGCTTTGGCGCTTACCTTTAGACTGGCACAGGATCTGGTTGTTAAGTTGTTCTTTCTCATCTTTCAAGAGAGCATTTTCCTGCTCTAGGTCTGCAACTCGCTGAAAGACAGCAATGGGAGAAATGTTTTCTCAAATGATAGGCAAAGGAGAGGCTCTATTTGTGGCACTTGAATTTTGGCTGGTCATGTGTAAATTCTTTTTATTTCACAAAATTGAGTTCGACAAAGCTGCTTTTATTCTGAAGAAAAAAATGTATATTAAAAGAAAACTCCCATTACAAGACAGGCAAGCTCAAACTGCTTATAGCCATCTAGTGCCCATAAAACCTCACGGAATATCTACACTGAGTTCACATGCCTTGTTGAGGAATTCAGAGGCTACAGACTTGCACATTATTGTGTTTATTTGCCAGTCTGGCTAATTTTTGAGCTCCCAAATGTGAGTTTTACGACAGCTGCCAGGTCACAGTGAAGAAATTATCTCTAATCTTCATTCCACCTGTCCTTCCCTGTCTCACTGGACCAGCACAGCCAAGATTCTGGGAAAGGGAAGCAGATTTGTTATTGACATTCAAATATTCAATCCCAGTGTCTGGCTTCTGATGACACTGTCAAAGAAACACGAGGTAAATATTACTGAAAAACAAAACAAAGCAAAAGGTAAGCAAGCAAGAAAAGAAAGGAAATACTAATTAAAGTCTAGTCTGTCCAAAGAGGGAGACGGATTAGAATTGTATGAGGCAAGTGTCTAAAAATGAAAAAACTAAATTTATAATTGGAGCAAATATTTGTATAGATTGTTTTTAAAGTAACAACTTGGATGTGTGTTCTGATACTCTGAAGGAATTAGCTTGTGGAAAGGATGATGAGAGCAGGTGCACTTCTATAACAGGGAGCTGAACTGCACTTGGCCCACTTTTGTACTTGGAGCCCCTGGAGATTCATTCTGCAGGAGGTTAACCGGTAATTTTCCTCACTAAAATCACACGCTCACCTTTGCGACACCGAAGGGGAAATAACTGGGAAAGAATGCGGGCGGTGTGTTGGTGCCCCTCTACTAGGGCACCCAGAGCCGACCGAGTCTGTGCCTCCCCAGGATGGCTGACCTACCACACGTCACTACCCAATAAACCCCCGAGATCATGTTGTAAGTGCAGACTAAGATGAAGACCTTGGCTCCCCCTCTGGAAAACTAATAACCACCGCATAGGGTGGTTTGGCATTAAATGAAATGACATATGTGCAGTACTATGCAGCAGGTTCTGGATACAGCAGCTGGTCAATTCATGTAGACTGTTCTGTATCATGAATTTACTAGGCATCAAAAAGAAACATCTTTAAAATCACGCCATCATTTACTGAAATTTTAAGGAAGAATATCTATTCTTTACAAATACTAAAACAAAAAGAAGAGGAGGAACACTTCTCAATTCATTCTGTGAGGCTGGTATTATTGATAGTAAAATTATACAAAGGTATCACAATAAAAGAAAACTATTAGCAACGCTTTTTGTGAATATAGAGTCAAAAATCAATTAAATATAGCAAATGTCTATGATGAAAACATCCAACAAATTAAACAAGAAACAGAAATGCACTTCTGCAATTTGATAAAGGGCATCTTCAAAACCCGACGGGCTTGGTACTGTCCTTGTTGGTGAAAGACTGAATGCCTTCCCCGCCTAAGGTCAGGAAGACGATGAGGAATCTCCTCTGACCACCTCTACAGTATTCAGTATGGTACGGGAGGCCCTAGCCAGGGCAGTCAGGTGACAAAAATAAAGGGGTCCACACCAAAAAGGAACATGCATTAGGATGCGGGCTGGATTCTGAGGTTGTAACAGCTGGCAACATGGCCCCTTAGTTGACTGTAGCAACCTATGATCTAAAATCTGAGCCAACACTTCTGTGTGGGTGAGCTGTGACTAACCACACATGCCACCAATGCCCTCTATTGTTTTTAAGCCCCCCCCCGTCTCCCTCCAAGGCTTTCATTCACAAATGCAGGTCCAAGGGTGAATTTGGCTTTGTTACTCTAAGCCATACGTCAAAGTGTCACCAGTGGGGATTTGTTTCCCTTGCTCACCTGAACAATTTTGGAGGTAGGCCCATTTTGCTGATAGGGAGCCACAGGCAAAAACAATCCCACACTCAGTTCTGCGTGCCAGTGAGGCTGGAGAAAGCTTCTCTGGTCACATTGCTCTAGGTACTTACTGGTCAGGTAGCATACAGAGTTTGTTGACAGTAGGGACAAACTTCGGCAGCCAAATGGTTACCTTTTGCAAGTCATCAGGGATGTAGGGTGCAGTGAGAGCTTTAACAACAGAGAAGAGGCAGGTGGTATCCCACGAGCATGATAAATGACATCTTTGCAGGTTTTAAGACTCATTTTCTACACAATGGAGTACTACACCCCCATAAAAAGGATAAACTAGAGTCATTTGTATGTAAATGGATGTTCCTTGAGAACATACTATTAAGTGAAATAAATCAGACACTCACGAGTACACATCGAATTGTTTCTCTGATATGAGAAACCATAAGTGTAAATAGGACAAAGAGGTGTAATAGATGTAATAGGAAGATAATATACAAAGGAGAGGAGAACTAGAAAGAGAGAAGGGGGAAAAGCAGGAAGGGAAAAAAGCAAAGAAAGGGGAAAGGGAAATCATGGAAAAATGTGAATAAACCTGCTGTAAATAGGGATGGAGGGAACAGAGGGGAGGGGTATGGAAGGGGGGGAACCAAGATGCATCATGTACAGGTACAAAATAAATGTGATGAATGTGATCATTATATGTACATTGTACCAATACATGTTCTTGGTTAAAAAAAAAAAGACTCATTAACACCATTCAAGGCTCTTTTTAAGGGGCTAGGGTGGGAAGGGAGAAGTCTTTTAATTCTTGCAGGAAATGTTATTTGGGATGTTTCTGACTTTCACAAGGGTAGGTGGGACAGTGTATCAGGACCAACACAGGGGCAGGGATCCTATAACTATCAGGCTGACATAGTCCCTATTAAGCCAAATGAAACAAATACCCCAGCCATCTGCTATAGGACTGCATTTGCTACTGTATCTTTGTGGATACAAAGGTAGCTGTGGGCTTTTTATTTTTACTTTTTCAGGTTGGACATTTGTACTGTCAAAAGAGCAAACAGCAAGGATACTAGCAGAAAAACCACTGAACAAGTGCCTGGAAGACGCCTATCAGGAAAGATTCATCTGTCATCTGCCCTTAATGCTGTGCTCCTATCAGGTAGCAGAAATGTGTATGGCTCTTGGTAGAAACAACACTTCTAATTCTGCAAAGTCCTGTGAAAGGCTCCTTGCCCATTTTTTGGCAGTAAGGCAAACAATCATGAGTATTCTATGTAACCAAGATGTTAAGTTATTTTGCCAAAGGAAATGGGTCTAAGAAAAGAACAGAGAAGCAGAAAATGAAGAGTGGACAGAAAATGCACAGAGGATGATGCAGAAAGAAAATGTGACCTGACTTGAGACATATGGCTGTGTTAGACACCTGCAAAAATTAGAGAAAGAAAATCAAGGCGGGCACTGTCTTCCTGCTCAAGGGAAAGGAAATATCTGGCTTATTGGAAAAACCCTGGAGGAGATTCTGGGCCACTTGTCTAGCACATGGGTATCAGGATGCACTCAAAGCAGTGTAAGGTAGAGCTCATGACCACAGTGCAGTTACTGTCTAGGCAAGGAAATAAGAAAACATTTATCGAGTTCTTACTATATGTATATCTCAAGCACTATTATAATTTTTAAGAACACCTTTGGGGTATATACCATTATTATTTGCTTTTAAGAAAACTAAGGCAGAAACAAATTAGAGAAGCTGCCAAAGGTCACACAGCCAGGAAGAGGTACATCTGACCTTTGCCTGAGTAGTCTGAGTACAGTGCAGGCTCCAAACCCCTCTGCCAACCCGTCTCCTGACAGTTCAGAAGAGAGACACAGGAAGAACAGCAATGAATGATCTAGAGCAGGCCTTGCACTGCCGGTTCTAATAGCAACAGCTACAGCAAGGAAGGAACAGGTGAGTGCTAAGAGGATCAGCCAAGACTAGACGGAGGAAGAGAGCAGAACTTCAGATGCTGAGGACGAGGGGAAGAAACTCCAAGCTTTGAGGATGACAGAATAAAAAAGCCAGTGGGAGACTCACATAAAGAGGAAACTGTCAGAGGAAGAATCCCCAAGGTTTTATAAAAAAACGAGCATTAAATGAGCTGGAACAGAAACGTCCCAGGAAGATTAACTTTGCAGAAGCTAGTGGGTTGGACCAAAAAGAGAGAAGACCAGTGTCAACAAAACCCTGCTCCTTTTCCTTTGTAAAAAGCTCTTGTCTTTTGGGCCCATGAAGTTACAGAAAACCCTCCCTTCTTTACCTATTCAGCAGAGGGAATGCAGCCCTTCTCTCCTGAGCAGGGACTTAGATCCCATTTCCTGCCATTCCACACTGTGTGCCTATCTCCAGAGGATATTTACAAGCGTGACTCTTATAATTCTGTATGACCTTAAAAGGTCATGGGCCCATTTTCCAAGAATATTTTCTTCCAGGTAAAAATAGTACTCACTTACTAAACATTAAGAAATGAGATGTTAAAGCAAAAGTTGAAAATAAACATCCTTTGCATATTGAGCCACCTTTGAAATAATGACCCAAATGACCCAGGAGATGTATTTCCCAAGCTCATAAAAGCTTCAGTGCCAAAGACAGAGCAGTTCATCTCTGGAGTTTCACAGGCTAATGCTGCCTCTGAGATCAGAAGGCCCTTCCTGAGCTGACCCACGGCCTCTCAGACCACCCCTCCTACTGTTTTCCTCCTTCCTGCTCTGCCACTCGCCACTACATTTGCCACCTATCCCCAGAAACTCTCATGGTTCACTCTTTTACCTTGCTTAGGTATTTTCTCAGAACACCGCTGACTGTCACAAATGAGCCATAACCCTCCCTCTGCCACTGCCGCTCTATCCCCTTCTTCCTGCTTTCCCTTTCTCTACAGCACATGATAGATAATCTGGGTTTGATTTCTGTCTCTACCTTTCCCCCTCATCCCTAAATATAGGAGCTAAATATATTCCTAAATATAGGAATGAGAAGAGTGTATTATACTATTTATTTTTGCCCCAGCATGTATGCCTAACCTATAAGGCACTCAATAAACACATGCAGAAGGAGTGAAGGATCATGGATTGTGTGATTTCTGTGGTGAGAAAATGTCTTTTCAAAAGAGGTGGGCTGGGGACTCGGCTCTTAGTTGGCACAGGAAGTCCTGCTCTGTACTGATGAGATGAAGGCTCCACACAGAAGAGCCCCCTCCTACATTTCCCAGTCAGATCCCTCTCCTATTGGGAAAACCCTCAAATGTAAGACCTTCATATTGGAACTATCCAGGGTAACCAGTGAATGGCTGGTGATTCAGTGACTGAAGACATGACACAATGTACAATTCAACCCCAGCAGCCCAGGGCATCCCTCACACATGCCAAAGACCCTTTCAGTGCCAGGGAGCTGTCTGTGGGTCACTCTTCCCCACCTAGGACAACCTTGCACTAAACTAGAGCTTACTTTGGTCGAAGGACCTTCAGAGCAGATTCTGGATTATGAACTGTTACCTGTATGCCAAGGACAGCCTGGAAACCACCTGCCTTTCTTCAGGGACACCAAGCAGTATGGCCTTACAAAACACCACATCTGTGCAAAAGCAACCAGCATAGGGATCATGGCTTTAAGAACAAAAGGGCAGAAAGTTAAGGGTCTAGGTGTGGCCTACTCTGTGAAGAGGCCAATGTAATGGACTCCTTTAGTAGAAAAGGATGTGGCTGTGGTATGACAGGAATTGCACTGGGCTCTCTGCAAAAAGAGTTGAATTCGTGGCCCCCATAGGCAAGCCAATGCAGTGGCCTGACAGTTAAAGTCATCAGGAGTGGGGGCCAAAGTGTTCTAGGATGCCTGCCTGTCCCAACACAACATTTGCTGCTTTTGCTGACAGAAATATCAAATCTATTGATTAAATATCTACCAGCATGTGGCTCCCTCACGGTGCTTTGCTGGCCTCATCAATTTTACTCAGTGCAGAACAGGACCCTGGACAGATCCAGCAGGGCACCAATTGTCTGATTATTTAGCATCTGTTAAGATTGGACACTGTGCCATTGCTAAATATTAAATCCTGCCTAGGCACAGAGACTAAGTAAAAAAAAAAAAACCTGTTGCCATGGTTTAGATTTAAAATGATCCCCCCAAGTTTCACGTATTCAGAAGTGGGGCTTTGGAAGGGTGATTGGATTGTGAGGGTGCTAAAGTGATGACTTCATAGCTGGATGTGATGTTAGGTGGTGGGGCCTGGTCAGAGGAGGCGGGTTACTGAAGATGTAACATGGAAGGGTGTATTCTTGTCCCTAGCTCTGCATTTCTCTCTGATCTCTGGCTGCCATGGAGTGAGCATTTCTCCTGCTTTGCCATGTCCTTCCACTATGCTGTTTCTGCCTTGGAGCCAGCTGACCATGGACTGATCCCACAGTGAGTCAAATAAACTTCTCTTCTTTTAAGTTGTAAGTTTTGAGTATTTTATCCCAGCAACAGAAAAGTGAGTCCTCGGCCAAACCCTTTACCTTTCCCCAAACACCAGCATAAAAAGATTTTATAGGCCCTAGAAAAGGAAGAACATTTGCTTCCACCTTCTTCCTGGAGAGAGCAGACATCTCACTTAGTGGACCACTATAGTTGGTGCTTTTGACTATCACTAACTTGGGGTTTGCTTCTTTTGGGGGTCAAGGAAGGGTTCTCTGCTTTCTTTCTGGTCCTACTATTCCACTTCTTCCAGTGTCCTTGATTTTTTTCTTGCCAGTTCCAGGGTCTAATTTTATTTAAAACCTTGGCTAACATACAACCGGGAAACAGCGATTTCTGGGCATGTTGGCAAGAGGCTTGAGGCAAGAGGATCCCAAGTTTGAGGCCAGCTGGGCAATTTAGTGAGATCTTGTCTTAAAATTTAAAAAAGGGTAGGGGTGCTAGAGGTGTAGTTCAGTGGTAGACCACTTGCCTAACATGCACAAGGCCCTGGGTTCAGTCCCAGTACAGGGGTGCCTTGATTGATGAGTGCTTCTGTTTGGAAATAATTCACTTCTCAAACAAAAGTGTTGGACAAAATTTCATTTCTGTTCACAAACTCCATATTGAGTGACAAACTCAACCACAGCCAGCTTCCCCAAAATCATTTGTAAAGCAAATTAAGTTCATCAACCAAGGTACCACTGTACTAGGCAAAAAAGAAAAAAAAAATTAACAAGAGGAGGGGGACTCTGCTTCTCTATTTTGCTCTGCCAAGGAAGATTCTCACTGAGAAACTCTTACCATCTTTTGTTCTTTTTTTTTTTTTTTTGTGCTGGGGATCGAACTCAGGGCCTTGTGCTTATGAGGCAAGGACTCTAACCAATGAACTAAATCCCCAGCCCCTCTTACAACCTTTCAGATGAAGACCTGGATATTATAAATATGCTCTGAGACACCCCTAATCACAATGTTTAGCAGGAAGCAGGGAAAGAAAACTGGGAGGGAGTTGATGAGTGCTACCTGTGGGATGGAGATAGGCAAGAACCTGGTTTTATGGCTCGACTGGGTGAACACACCACCCAGGGGTCTAATCTGACTGCACATTCAAGGAGTTATCTTTTTATCTTTTTTTGCAGGGCACCAATCTCAAGCTTCTATTTCTAATCTTGACCTCTTCCTTCTGCCTTTGGATTCTACTTTGTTTTTTATCCACATAGAAGTTTCACCATCTATCCATCTGTTTCAAGGATCGAGAGACCACAAGAGCAGAATTCCATGGTCTGTAGGTCACAGGCTTCTGATTGTATTTTGACAGGATTGTCCTAGCCCCACATGCTTCCTCCCAAAGAATGAAATCCAATTCCCTCATGAGGGGCAATCTGGAAGGGAGTTTATCTGGGCAGAAGATTTTGTGATGTGTCAAAGCAACACACGAGGAAGGCACCCTGTTACATGCTGCCTCAAGTCCTAACTGGATCCCACTTCTCACCCTGGGACTCAGAAGGCAAAAGCTGACAGTGCTGAAAGTTGTGCCTGGGGTGAGAAAATGATGTACGGAAGCCCAGCATGAGCTGGCTTGGGAGGCCTTCCTCTCTTTTAGGTGTCTGTGTGGCTCTCAGCTGAGACAGTGGAGGCCAGAAGAAGGGAGCAGGGCAGCAGCAGATTAAAGGACTACAGAGCAGGGCGGAGGGTCCTCTATTCCTTCCAGAAGTCAAACACCATCTCATGGTGTCAGTCAATACAATTCTAGAAGGGGCCTTAAAAATGATCTGGACCAACTTTTACAAACACACTCACACACATGCACACACGCACGCATGTGCAAGGGAACTAAGGCCAAGGAGATATCCTGCACATGCTCGACAATGGACGAGCAGGGATGAAGGTCAGACTCCAGCATCTAGCCTGGGACTTTTCTTGTGCCAGCACTCGGTCTACTCCAATTCTGAAGCTTTACTTCCAACATTATGAACACTGAATCTCTCCCTCCTTATATCTGTAACCCATTGTGACTTCCCAGTAAAGGACAGATCCTAAGCATGTGGGCAATGTGCTATTTTCCCTGTGGCATGTGGGTCACAGTAGAGGTAGGGGTAGAACAACAGTATTCTGGGTCTACAGAAGGCACTCCAGTGGCACTGTGGGACTTTCCTGGATGGAACAGTTATCTTGGGAATGGAGAGGGGATTATTTGTAACCCGATGTTTGGGGCAGTGGGGATGACCTCAGAAAGTTCTACTTCATGCGGTGGGGGAAAGCTTATGGAGTGCACCAGGCACAATGGGTGAATTAGGTTGGGACTATCAATATAAACTTGGGTAAACTCTAAAACCACAATGATTTATTGATGGTGACCTCTAGAGGCTGCCCTTAAATCCTAGAACAACCACAACTTCTGTAACCGCTCTCTTGCCATCAAGGATGTGGGCCACAGAGCTGAACTAGGGACTGACCCTGGGCTGTAAGAAGGACATGCAAAGGCAGACATTGCATCGTTTCCAAGGGATGTCACAGGGTCTAGCCAATGGCAGCAGTTTAATCAACACTTGCTGAATGAGTGGATACATGCTGTGTGTCTTATCTAGAAGTGTGGCCACTTTCTGTCTAAGCACAGAAGAATGGTCCGTCTGTCAGCACGAGCCCCAGTACAGTCAGGGCAATTTCCCAGCCTGAAGAAAAACGAGTCTCTGGGGGATGCTCTGTTGGCAATCTATTCAGCCCTGCCCCATACTCATACCTTTCTCAACTCGTCCTTTTCTCTGCTGTGGGCATCCTCCAGGACCCGGCGCTCTGAGTGGGCCCTCTGCAGCTCAGTGCGCAGGCTCTGCACCTCTTCCTGCAGCTGTAGGCTGGCGTCAGGCCCCTGGCTCTGCTGGTAATGTGCCAGCTCCCTCTTCAGCTTCTCCACCTCCATGGCGTGAGTGAGGGTGACGGTAGACAGCTGCTCTGACAGGGTCTTGAACTCTTTGTTCTGCAGAAAACATCAACAAGCAGGGAGAGAGGAAGAGGAGGTGGAAAGAAACAGATGGTTACTGAGCAAGAAGAAAGTGTAAAGGCCATCAGAAAAAGACTTCTAAGGTGGAATGAAACTTCACAATCATTACATGCCTGAGTGCTTTCCTGCTATCTCCCTAACAAAGCTTCGTTGTGAACCTAGAAGAAACAGAGGAAAGCACAGAACAGCAATCTTAACATTAAACAGTCCAAGGAGCTTTCATGAGCACTGGCAGAGCTGGAAGCTGGCTGATAGCAGTTTGTTTCCTGTGTCCGCTGGACAGAACTTCCACCTGGTTTGGAAGGTGCAGGAACAATGTAGCTAGTTCCCTGGATCTGCACTCTTGGCTTTTTAGGTTTCACACTGATTCCCCCTGTCTTGGAGTTGCTAACACAAAGAGCTGCAACCTAATCGCTGGCTCTGAGACAAAGGACCCTTTCAGCATCCCCTCTTCCAAGACAGCCCTCTATAAAGGGCCAAGAGGCTCCTATAGGGCCTCAAATCCTTCTTGCCACCTGTCAGCCTGGCTTATCCCACACAACTCTGATTCAGGAGCCTGGAGTCCAGCACAGCCTGCCCCCACCATGACCTTGCAGACTGGATACCCATCACCAGCCCCCTCCTGTACTCCTCCCACGCTCTTAGGGCCTTGAGAACTCAGGGCTGGAGCCAAACACAGTGTAAATGATGGGCTGAAATCAGGCTGTCAGAGTTAAGAAAGCATTGGTCAAAAGCAGTTAGAAGGGAAAAGCACAGAGGAGGGAGGGCTTTCCAAATAAGCAGGCAAACTGAACAGTCATTGATTATTCTTCACTGCGGTGCTCTGCAGGAGCTCCAAGTAGAAGAGAGCTACTGTCTAAAATGCCAATAAGCTAGGACATCAGACATCAATGACTAACTTGCACCAGGAATTAGACTTCTGAAGCAGTGGGGAGCAGTGAAAGAAAAGCTGCTGGACCCCGTACAACACCACACACCACACACGCAGGAGCATACTAGTAGTGCAATTTCTGCATGGATATAGCAGGATGAGATTGGCCCACACTTTGTGGGACCCTTTAGGGCAGTGCTGGAGAACCTGTTAGCGCTTTCAACGATAACAGCCTGCTGTGGCATGTGCGCCATACATTTGCCACCACTGCTCTAGGGTACAGCCTGTTACTTCCCACACCTGGTCTGGCTGTTGGCCTCACCCTAAGAAATCATGAAGAAATCCAGTTAAGCAGCATTTATTTAGAAAGACCAATATGTTTTTCAACAGCCTCTCTGGGTCTCTACTGGAAGCTGAGTCTCTACACAGAGGGGAAGGCATGCTGGCCTAGCCACCCTTCGACCTCATTTCTGCTCCGGGCTGGAACCTCCTGTGGCACAGCCTGGATCAGATCACTAAGGTGGAGGGGAAGAACCAGTTGGAGTCCCTAGTGGAGGTGGGCGGAGCATGGAGAAGACATACGTGGTAGTGGTGGCAGGAGGACACAGGTACATCCTACCATGCTAAGGACACAGATGACACCTTAGGACCTTGATGCAAAGTATGATGCATGAGGGAAGCCCAGCTTTCCTGGTGCTGACACTGCCAGTGGCCAGGCTCGGGGAGGTCAGAGCAGCTGAAGTTGGACAGCCCGATGCTTGCAGTCCAGCTCTGTCCTTGACCCTCAGCATGTCTGATCTAGCTACCAACACTTCTGCAACCCAACTTTCTCATGTGATAGGAACTCCCACCTAAGAGGGTTGTTATCAAGCTGTAGGGGATAAAGTGCTTAGCTGGGTATCGAGCACACACTGAGTGCTCCGTAAACATCAGTGGTCCCTGCTGGCCAGAGTTCTCTAGGAAGGGCCATGTGGATGGGGCGAGTCCCCATGGCAGAGCCTTGGAAACTCCTCCTTCACCTGCCATCCCCATCTAAACACTATCTTTAAGGGCTCCCTGAGGCTGTATGCTTTGTGTTCTTAATGTATGACTTCAGAAAAGAAGCCCCTAGAAGCCCCTAGGCTCAGCAGGATCTCTGCTCATCCTTGTGCCTGCAAGTGTCACAGTTGTGCAGCTGAGCCTGGTACAGGGTGTGGCACAGGCCACTTACTACATCACAGAACCCTGGAGACCCTCCCTGAAATAGTGGGCTAAACTTGACAGAGCTGTCCTAGTCAGGGCCACACAGAGACCTCGCCAGCCTTGTCCTGCGCTAATGAAGGCCTTTTCCTGACACTGAGGGCCTAGTCTGCCCTTGGCAGGGGCCTGGAGAGCTCTCAACAGACCCTTACTCTCCTTGGACATCCCAAGAGGACGCCTGCTGTACTCCTGCGGCTAAAGCACACAGCTTTGCTCTCAATGGGCAATAAGCAATCTGCCTGAGAAGATAACCTGGGACTCTGCTGTTTGTTATTTTTCTCCAAAGCTCATTTTTTTCCTTCTCTCTCAAAGGTTCAGTCGGGCGAGGTCTTTTTTAAACTTAAAATGTTTCCCCAGGATAAAGGGTAAGTCATTTACCTGTTTCTCCAGTCAGTGATTCTGTGGCCCTGCCAGCCTGTTCACTACCTTTGTGTAAGCAGAAAAAGTAGCACCCTCGAGGGGGATGAACTCTAGAGTCTGCCCTGTAGATGGCCACAGCCCCAGGGGTGCACAGTTTGGAGCAAAGGATGTCCCTTGCTCAGAACAGCACTGTCCCAGGGCAGGGTCATATATATAGGTGCTCTTAAGAAACAAAATATTGACGAATTTAATGTATTTACTGAGTGCCTAATTAAGTGTGTGGAATGATACTGATTTAAAAGTTATAAACTGAATCTTCAGACTTGTGAAGTTTTGGGGGATAAAAAATATTTAAATATAACTTAGTATTCACAAGGGTCTAAGAAACTTGACTCTCATTATTAAGAAGTTGTTAAGTTCAACTTGGCCAAATTACTACATGCAAGTGTTTGAATAGTCAGACTGGCAGAGTTGAGTTCATCATCTTAATTCATTTTGGGTGCATAATGTCACACCAGACGCCAGCACTGGGGATGTAAGAGCTATTCCTGGGAACTGTCATTGCATTATTGCTGGGGGATCCTGTGAAGAATGTGGCTTATGACACCACAGATCATGAACACGCACACGAGAAGCGTCTCAGCACCAGAGACAGCTCCAATCCTTGCACTCACCTCCTTTCTGTTTTATGAACCCTCAGGGGCTCCTTTCCTTCTCCTGTTGTTTCGGAACTCGATGTCAAATGTGTGTCTTTGCTCTCCAGTTGCAGGTACATGGTCTGAAACTATGAATCTGGGGTGCTCACCTTACCCTGGTTTTATCTTTCAATTTTCTCTCTTGCTGATTTCTTGGCAGTACGGATACTTATACAGGACTCCTATTTTTCGTAACTGAGACAGAACTCACACCGCTGTCCAATGGGAACTTTGTCCACTACCTCAGGCCGCTCTGACAGGTACCGTGGGATAAGCTTGCCTCTGGAGACCCTGATATATACGTGTCTTCTTCCTCTAAGAATCTTATGTATCAAGAGAGTAGCTGTCTGAATGGTCTTCAGCAATTACAGAGAAGAAAGAAATCCATTCATTTTCAAACAGCTGCCCATCTGCTAAGAGATGCAATAAAATAAGCAGCTTTAACGCATTCATGATGGGGATGTAATTAATATGTCTCACTGCTGGATGGCTTGAACCACTGGTGGTACATGCGTGACTGCCCGATGCATGACCACCACTTCTGCCTCCAGTGGTACAAGCTGCCTCATGGGACAGTCATGCATGTACCACTGGTGGTTCATGCTGGCAGGAACACGTTAAAGAGCTGCTGGTGAAGAGTATGCTCATGCCTCCTCTCCCACTGCTGCCCAGTGTCAAGTATGTTCTCAGATAGTGGGTCACGGTCCCTGCTGTAAATGCCTGCAGCCCCAAGGACAACACTTATCTGTATGAGAATGAACCCAGACCAAGGTTAGAATCCCCTCTGGATGGAGCTGTTCTCTTCATATGTCTCAAGAGACTCCCAATGGGCAGAGACTTAACAATTTAAAGGTGAAAGGGGGTAGAATATACCCTAAAACCACCCTGCGAAGTTTTAACCCCAGCCAGCCTACTTACTAGCAGTGTGGCCTAAGGCAGACTACTTAACCTCTTTGTGCTTCAGTGCCCTCATCTTTAAAACGGGTATAACGTTAACATTTACCTCATGGGGTTGTGGCAAGGGTTTAGTGAGTTAGTGTGTTGAGAACGGTGCTTGGCACACAGTCAGACAACACAAGAAAGGTGTGAGAAAGCAAGATTGTAGCTGCCTCTCCTGACCTCCTGCTGTATGCAGGGCACCCTGCTCGGTGGCAACACCTCCCACCATGGACAGATGTTTGCCAAACAGGAAGTTTAAAGCAAAGCTCTTTAAAAATAGGCCTTTTAAATTTTCCTCTTTTTGACGTTCAAGCACGTGGATCATAAAATACCAGATTTATTTTTATCCTCTGGAGTCAACTTCAGAAATCAGCAAGGTCAATGCAAAGCCCTATCTGGAAACCCAGGGCTGGGGTGGCTACACAGGGCTCCTGAGAGAGGCAGCAGTCAAAGCCCCTTTGTCCTTCTAACTGCACTACGCCTGCAAGGTTAACTGGCAAATGCACTTTCTGCTCAGTCATCAACAGCCATAACCAGAACAATAAAAACTTTGGTGCTCTTTGCTGTAATTTTTCAAATGGCCAGTGTTAGAGACCAGATCTTTTCCTTGTCCCTCTGAGTGGGTACCTACCTCCCTGACCTAGTGTGTCACCATAGGCCAACCAAGGGCAGGGACTGAGTGGCCCTCAACCTGCATCTGGGCTTTCTGTCTGGATTCTCTATAAAGGAGCCCAGTTGAACAAGGCTCCCTGGAGAATTCACCAGGGGACACACACCTGGACAATAGCCTTTCTCAGTGAGCCTGGTCTCTTGCAAGGGCAGGTAGCAGGGCCATTCCACTGCCATCTGGAAACCGCTTTGGAGCCCTTGTTCAGGACAACTGGTTTATGTATAGAATAGTTCAGGTGTATTATTACCCTATTGGGCTCATGAGAAGCCTTTAAAATGCCCAGTACAGAATAGGTGCAGTAAAACCACGTGACCTTCAGAGCCATGCCCAGTGGTCTCAGCTCTAAGTTTCTCTTTCTTCATACTCTTTGGGCCCTTTCTCCTCCTCGTTTCCTTTCTCAGGAGGTACCAGAAACTCTCTGGTGAACTGTGGGGGCCTGGCCCTGTGGTCACCTTAACACCCTGCAGGAACCAGATGGGTTTCTTTTCAACTCTGGGAGCCCACATCAGCAGTGACTGCATGAAGGACAGGACTGGCACTTCAGCAATGTTTGGGATTTAAAAGCTAGCATTACCCCTGTTATGGCTATGGGATCAGACATGGTGGAATTCAGGTTCTAGCACCTTCTAATTCTGTGGCCTGGGCAAGGTACTGGGATCCACAATTTCTTCACTTACAAAACAACCTCACAAAATCATTTGTGAATCACTTGAGAGTGAACATAAAGCATGTATCACAGTGTCTGGAACACGGTGGTGTTCAGAAGGGGAATCCACCCTACTGGCCCCATTGTACTAGGCTTGCTCCCCATAATATAGCACCCAATGTGTGCCAATGACATCTACCGTCCCAAACCTAACAGAGCAACTGAAACAATCAGGCACCAAATAAAGGTCTCCTAAGGGGAAGGATTTGTCATCTGTGAGAAAGCAGGATGCTACCATGTACCTCACGGGGGCTGCACATACAGATGAAGGGCCAGCACAGCATCGGCCCACAGTGACCCTCCGTAAGCACTTGTTATTGCTGCTGCTATGCTGTGCGGGTCTGCAGGGCATAGGAACAGGGCATGGGACTAGGACTTGGGGCTCATTTGTCAGTTTCCAAATTAGTGGCTCAAAAGACATGCTATATTATTTGACAGTTCTAGAGGTCAGAAGCTGGAAAGGGGTCATGGGACTGTGCTCCTTCAGGACATTCTAATGAAGACTTCATTTTGGTGCCTTTTCTAGCTTCTAGACGCTGCCTATAATTCTTGGCTTGTGGGCCTAGATCATTCCCATCTCTGATTCTGTCTTCCTGTCTCTCCCCGCTGAATCTTATCAGCCAGCCTCTCTCTTATGAGGACACATGTGACTATACTGGGTCCACCTATATAATCCAGGCTCATCTGTCCAACTCAAGAGCCTTGATTCACATTTGCAAAACCCTTTCCACCGTGTAAGGCAACAAATTCACAGATCCCAAGGACGAGGGTGCGGACATCTCTGGGGGTCATTGTTCTGCCTGCCACAGTCAGCCACAGTTCTTGCTGAGCGGGTGATACCCTGATTACTTCTGTGCTCCCTCAGGTCACTGGCACGTGCAGCTCCCCTCAAACAAGCCTGGGATGCCCCACCAGCCCCCAAAATGAGTAAGAAATTCCCGGCACTGACCTGGTCATCAATCTTGCGCTGCAGCTGGACCACCTTGTTCTCCATGCCCACATTGAGGCGTTTCAGGTGCTCTGCTGAGCGGGCCTCTATCTTGAGGGCCTTCAGCTGTTGCTTGGCTTTCAGCCTGCGGAAGGCGCACTGGATGACAATGGCTGCATCCCGCAGCTGCCGGAAATGCCTCCGTGCCATCCAACCCCGGGCATGCTTCTGGATGATGGTGGCCTTGTGCTCCATGAGGACCTGGCAGGGGATAAGCACACACCCTGTGGGTTTGCATGCAGGATAGGAGCAAGGGAGCTTACGTAACCATCTGTGGGGAGAGACAAGGTCGGCCTCAGTTGTAGGACACAGAAAACATGTCCCCTAACATGTAAGACTTTGATGGCTGTTTGTTTTATGAGCAAGTTTTAACTAGGTTCTAAAGCCCTCATGCCCACAGAGAACCAGCTGTCAAACTCTTGCTTTTACCTTTGTTTTATTGCCCAGGGAACCAAATCATAGGCCAATCTAAAAACCTCAGAGTTATGGGGGCCTCATGATGATCTCAGTCATTTCCCCCCATTTGACACATGCAGGTGAGGGAGGTAGAAGATGAAGCAAGATACTTAAATCAGAGTTTTCAACTGGTTAATGGCTTTTATAAAACTCTGCGAGTTTGTTTTCCTACCAAGTTAAAAACCATCCAGGAAATGAAATAATCATCAATGTTTTTGCCTTAATACCGTGTAAATGTTCATAGGATGACTAAGCAAGCAAAAGTGTTGAGAAATTAATAAGCCCAGTGCCAGTTACATGACAGAGCGGGAAGTCACACTCAGTGCCTACTCTTTGTACATGCTGCCCCCTGCTGGTTGCCTCCAAAATGTCACCTGCCCCTTCCAGGGTGGCACCGTAACACGTAACACCAAGCTCTCGAGAAATTCAGAGACCTTTGTCCTAACTGGCCTGGGATTATCTACATATTTCTTTGGGTGTGTTTCACCCACCCTGATGCCTGACCACATAGGTTTCTCATCATGATTTTAGAGCTTTATTATTTTTTTATTTAGAAAAACCAAACGTTTCTGATCATAGAAGAGAGATGTTCATTTTAGGAAAACAAACAGTTTACACATTTCCTTCCAAATCATCTTTCACATAAGCATTAGGCTTCAGTTGCACAGTGTTACTTGGCTGACTGAACGTGTCCAGTTGGTTACCTAACTGGGTTTCAGTCTCACTGGAATAACACAAAGAGCAATGGCCTTGCAGGCTGAGGTTAGCATCCCTCTCCTGACCTCACCTGACTGGGCTTCAGGTTCCTAATCTGCTCAAGAAAGGGGCAGGAATTGCTGAGGCCTAGTATCACCTCTTGCTCTCAAATCTGAATGAGCCCAGTCAGACCAGCAGGCCCCACTACTGGCTGATAGTGACTCAGTTTCTCTGGGCAGCTCAGGTGTTAAGGGGTACAAAGATACACGCCCTTCCCTCTTCAGGAACTTAGAAAAGGATTTAGTGAGAGCAGAGATGTGAAAGAACTTAGAAAAAAGTCAGGAACATCCAACAAATGCTCATGTTGGCAAAAACTCACCACTGCTGCTTTAGTTGTAAAACTGTAGCACGGCAAGTCCCTCAAGGTGGCTACTCACCTGGTGGTAGACTTTACGCACAAACATGGCCCGTGCAAAGGCCTGGATGAGGACAGCAGCCCTGCGGACCCTCAGGTAGGCCTGTCGGGCCCTCAGCATGCGGTACTGTTTCTGGAACACTATGGCCGCCCTCGTCCTTCGCAGGTGCTCAGCCAGCCTGGGGGTAGAAGACCGCAGGTGGAGTCAGTGCAAGAGCGGTGGCCAACCAGCACAGAGGACCCTGACACAAGACCCTCTGTCTGTGTCGCTATATAGACCCCCACAGGCCACCTCTCACCGTTCTTACCAAGTACTATACGTCACTGCTTAGACTCTGATGCTTGGGGCGCCTGACGCTCACTCAGGCTCAGAACACCAGAGTCGGCTTTCTCTTCGTGACCTGAAGTCCCTGCACTAGCATCAGCCCCAGGCTGGGCCTGGCACCCCCTGTGATCCTGCCCCAACTGTTCCCCACGCCTGTACCCTCAGCACTCCCCAACCTTCGGTGTTTACATTGCTGTCTGTCTGTCTCTGCCTAGCCAGGCTCAAAGATATCCAGAGCCATGTCTCAATCATGCTGTATTTCTGAATTTAGCTCAGGGCCTGGCACAGTAGATGCTGGGCAGATACTGGATGAAGGATGGAAACTTTCTCTGGTCCCTAGTGATCCTCTCTTTTCTCATCTCATAACTTTCTGTCCATTATACCTGAATGTGACCTCTCTCTTCTCTTTCATTTGTATACTCCCTACCTTACCTCCCCAGTAAGGCAGAGTTAGTTTGAGACTTTCTGCTCTTCTTAAAAGTCTTGTTTGGTACTGGCTCACAGCAAGTACTCAGAGGCCCAGAATGCCGAACGCTACAAAGGACGTTGGAAATCGTTTAGCATGGCCCTGGAGAGGAGGTGACACACCCAGGCCAGGCAATACCTACTCGTGGGGATGCATGATTCTCTAGTCCAGCTCTTTGCAAGTGCTTCCCCCTTCCTGTCCCCCACATCACATGTCTTGGCAGGGAGAATGCAGCCCACTAAAGAGCCCAAGACAGAGTCCTGCACATACGGGCAATCGGCAATGATTTGATGAGGTGGCGTGGACTGTGGAGAAACTACTGCCTTCTCGTTTCTATGGCTTGTGCCCCGGATCTCCTTTCAGCAGTTCAGAGGTGACAAATGGCATTTGCCCTCTCTGGACACGCTTAGATAAGCAGCTTATGGCGACCACGAGAGGTCTCAAGGAAACAAGCAAAGAGGTGCAATCTCCTACCTTTGTGCTTGGGCCTGGTATTTGGGGTGCTCTTTTCTTTTTAAATCTCTAGCAGAGAGGGTTGAGCAGCCACTTGTGAAATTTTGGCTCCCAAACGGAAGACTTTATGGCATTTATTGTTACTGCTCCAAGGAAATTCCAGTTTGGAGAGGGCACTGAACCAGGGCTGGACCCAAATCTGACAAGTTGTGTAACGCCTGAGATGCATCTCGTTGGAGGCTGTGGCGCCTGTGCCTGGGATCCGGCTCAGTGGAGGCGGCCCCTCTCGCCAGCCTCCGTGGAGACGCTCCTCGCTCTGGCACATCAGTCAGGGTGTCAGCCAGGAAGGGAAGGGCTACAGCAGTTTCCTGGGCACAGTGTCAGGCGGGGCAGGGGAGCATGACTGGCTCCACCACGAGGTGGCTGTCGTGGTCAGATAAGTCACACCCTCTCTGCGATGGCTCAGTACAGTAACTCATAAAAGGGCCTCCCAGGAATTTGCCTAATTACTAAACTCCGAGGGATACTGAAGCTCATGGTATAAATGAGGCTGTGTAAAAGTTAACTGTGACAGAAAGGCTCAATTTCTTTTCCTAAAAGTCATATATTTACTTTGGGGTTTAGGCAAAGGGGAAATGGTTGATTTGTGCTAAAATCAGCTGGTTCCAGCTTAGTGCTAGTGGGACGAGGGGATGGGGGACGGGGGGACCAGGAGACCCAGGAGCTAGACCTACTCCTGGAGAAAGGCATTAGAGGAACGGTTCTAGCCACCGGGAGAAAGCCAAGACACAGACGGGACCAAGAGGAAGCACTCTAATACTCTTAACTGCACAGCATAAGAAAGGCAGGCTCCCTCCTCCCGGCCCCAATCTGCTGCCCTATATACCTCAGCTCAGCTCACCTGCGGGCCAGGTATCCTCGGCAGTACCTCTGAAGGGTCACGGTAGCCCTCCTCAGCCTGCGGTATTTCACCTTCTGCAGCCATCCCCGGACAGTTTTCTGGATCATGATGGTGGCTGCCCGGAACTTGTCAGCTCGTAGCTTCTCCAGGTAGGCCACTTGGCCTGCCCGGAAGAAGATCTTGGTGCGGCCAAATTGGAACTTGTCGGGATCCTTTACAGGGCAGGAAGAGGGGCTGGTTGGTCATCACTGAGCAGCAAGGTAGCGCACCCCACACTATCTAGCTCTTCCAAGGCAGAATCCCTTACTGGATCCTATATATCTCTCCTCTGCAGGGACATACAATTCCTAGCATTCCTTCAATAGACACCGAGTCCCTGACATGGGGCAGGCACTGGACTAGGCATCTGGGACATGGCTGTGAACAAGATATCCCTCAAGGAACCCTGGTGACAATTAAAGAGGAAATGAACGTGGGGATGTTTAAAAAAGATGACCAAGAAAGGCATCTCTGGGGAGGCAATATTTGAGCAAAGACCTGAATGAAGGAGGCAGCCCCAGTGAAGTATCAAGAAGGGACATTCTATGGCTATCATCAAGAAATCAAATAAATTCTGGCTGGCTAGTCTACTGGGGAAAAGGAATCCTTCTTCATTTTGGGGGAGAGTATAAACTAGTATGACCACTCTAGAAATCAGTATGGAGATTCCTCAAAAAATTAAAAAGAGAAATTCCATTTGACCCAGCTATTCTCCTTCTGGGTACCTTCCCCAAAGAGTTAAAGACACTGTATTACAGTGATACACACATATACCTCTGTACCTATGTTTACAGCAGCACAACTCACAAGAGCTCAATCTCGGAAGCAGCCTGTATGTCTATAAGCAGATGAATGGATAAAGAACATGTGGTATTTACACATAACAGAGCATTACTCTGCCACAAAGGAGGATGAACTTGAGTCTTTTGTAGGAAAATGGATACACCTTGAGACCATAATTTAAGTGAAGTAAATCAGACACACAAGTTAAAATACCATATAGTTTCTCTTGTATGAGAAACTCGAAGTATAAATAATTTAAAGAGCAAATAAATAAAATACGGATAATAGAAAACAGAGAGACAGGTCTTTTGCAAATGGGAAGGGAACCAAGAGATGGAGGGGAATAAAATAATTAAGATGTATTGTGTACACGTACCAACTCCCCACAATGAACTTATAATCATTATGTACTGTAAACATGTACTAATAAAAATACCTTTTAAAATGAAGGGACCTTCTACACGAGCAGAACAAATGCAAATGTCCTGGGGTGGCAAAAGCCAAGTATGTTTGAGGAACAAAAAGCCAAGATGGCTAAATGCGGCCCTTGTACATAACTGGAATAGGAGCCATGAGTTGGAGGTATTAAGCAAGGGAATGACCTGATTATCCTCAAATGACCACACAGTTTTGTGCACATAATTACAGATTGCAAATAATCCCCAAATAAAACTGCACTATGAGATGTTTTTGGACCTGTAATTACCATTTTAATTATATCTATTAGGTTAAAAGTACTTGTCCTTTTCTGTGCTCACCCCAGGCATACGGAGAGATAACCCCCCTGGATGTTTGTGGACAAGCCTGGGAGAGTTAAACAATAACTGAGGATCTTTTGCAAACAAACTGTCACCTAAGTGTGTCCGCTGGCATGATGGCCGTAGTGAGCCAGGAAGGAATAAGCCATGATCCATGAAGCACATACATGAGAAGATGGCTTACGTTGGCAAATGCTGACTCATTGTGCTTCCTGAATTGAACATGAATCGGGCTCTGAACACGGGGAAGGCTGCACTGCCGAAGCTGTGTGGGAGATAGGTGCACAGTTCCAGCTTGGGTGTAGCCGAAAAGTCTCCTTCATGGGCCTGGAGGATGGGGAAGTTAGGAGCGGTGGGATCTGGGCCAATTTCCATCCTTATGTCCACTCAGAGCCAAATCTCCCGTGGCCTGAAACTTGTGTTGAGAGGCAGAGGGCTGGACAAGGCTGGGAAGCTTCAAGGAAGCCAAGACCACACTTTGATTGCTGCCTGCAAGGGAGAATCCTGCCAGCAAGGGGCAGGTCAGGGTTAGTGGACAAACCTGGCTGCTTGACTTTAGCAGAGGCAAGGCCTAGCGTGAGCCCTGCATCCACAAGGGTTTCATTTGTTATTGTGGGAATAAATAAGAAGGGACAACTTGGGCTGTGAGGCCGCTGTTTCTACAAATAAGGCTTTTGTAACTTGTAAATGTCCTGTATTAAATCTGCTCTGTGGCAAACCACTGACTCTAGAAAAGTAACTAATACATTAACCAATTAATCATCATCTTGTGAAAACTTCTCTCCAAGAGCCACACATTGTAGGAGGGAAAAGTAGTCTTAGCAATCCATTCCAAGCCACTCCACATATTTCATACATAAAAACTGAATCCTAGATAAAAATGGTAAGGTGTCTTGCTCCAGGTCACTCTGAAAATATCAAAGTATAGAACTCAAGATCTGGATTTTATTGGCCAGAGATCTCTGACATATCATGCTCCCTTCCCTAATACTGTGCTCTTCATGCTTCTCATGCACGTAATACCTGGTACGCTACAGGTTCTCAAAAGCTTGTTCATATGCTCCTTCACTGCTATGATGAAGATTCAGGTTTGCACAATGGTTAGATTCTCTAAAGTTATGCCCATGATTGCACTAATTAATTCTGGAGAGCAGGGCTCATATAGCATTGCTTTTTTATACCTCTCACTCTGACCATTCCGGACTAGAGTAAGGAGAAAGAACGTGATAAAAAAAAAAGAACCCGATATATATTTGTGAAGCTGAAACAGTAGGCTCACATTAAGGATGAAAGGGCAGTCCCAAAATCCTTGCATAGGAGACTCCACCACAATGCACATTTCTCCCCTAGCCAACTACAGTGGTGTGAGTTCTCTGTGATGGCCTAATAAAGTAGCCCCCATCCAGGCTGCCCCACAGAAGCTGGCCCTAGGACCTGTCTGTCCAACTGGCCGCCCTCACCCCTTCTTCTCTCCTAATTACTCTGCTCTAAAATGTACTGAGCATTTGCTCAAGGCGAGGCAAGAGTGGCACACATCCTTGTAGGCTAACTTGTGACTCTGCTGAAGTCTCAGCCACCTGCCACAAGCACTAGGAGTATGAATGTCCAGATGATCTGGCCCAAGAAAAGGTGGACAGCAGGAAGACAACAAGGACTTCAGGAAGGATAACCACGCAGAATGACACTAGGCCAAACACTGTTGTATTTCTCAGGCCATTTGTGCAACCTTGGGCAATTTACACCAGTTTTCTGTGCCTCAGTTTCCCCATCTATAAAAGAGGGTGGTGCTTGCATTTTCCTGACAACGTAAGGCATTACTAGAAGGCTTCTAGTCATGACAGGCTTCCCTAGCTAGTCACCATGCAGCCACCTGCATTAACTCATCACTCTTGTGATAAATAGGAATTGTGCCAGGAACACAGCAACAGTAAAGCCCTTGCCTTTCACACGTTTGCAGTCCAGTGAGATGATGGACAAATCTTTAGTCACAATACAAGGAGATAAATGCCATAAGGGAAGACAGGCATTGAATACTGTTGGCCCATATGAAAAGGAGTTGTTAACTCCAACTGGGAGACCAGGAACAGGCTTCTCATACCAGGAAGTATCTGAAGCTCAGTTCGGGAAGAGGGTAGAACCTAGTTAGCAGGAGGAACAGGGGAAATGCATGCATTTCAGGCAGAGCAAACAGCACGTATCATATAACCTTTCTTCAGGCAAGTCCCCGTCCTCTCATGCCATGACTGTGTAGTGGGTTCCCTTGTGCCAGGCTCAGAGCTCACATGTAAGGGGGATGTGTCACTGCAGAGACAGGTCCCCTGTAGGGAAGGATGCATGTATCGGAAATGGAACAGCAGGCTCTGAGCCTTGAGAGGAACATGAAGCGCTGTAGGCAAGTGCTGGGCCAGGAAAGCAGGAGGGCAGAGTTGGACTGGAAGCTGGGCACTGAGAAGCAGGTGAGCTTACCAGTGAGAAAGAGGCAGCTGTGCCTGGCAAGTCCCACTGACTGGGCATGTCAAGGAGGCAGGTCTGAGGCAGGGCACTCGGTCCCCTGACCCAGAGGGGAGCATAGGTCGGTGTAAACTGTTTGTTTGGGAAGTGGAAATTCTTCCAGTAACCTTGGAGAAGCCCAGAGAAGAGGGGTGAGGAGTGAAAGTAAATGAGAAGGAAGCCACATGGTAGAGGCCTGACTGCAGACACCATGAGGCCATCTCTGATCTCAGTAGACACTCCATGTTAGCTGCAATTAGCTGACCCTGAACACATATTTTTCTCATCTATGAAGAACACAAACCCTGGACGCTGACAGATGAAGCACAGCAAAACTTCAGCTCACCAGAGTACCAGTAACAAAGCATACCCCGCAATTAACCAGGTGCTACCTTCTTACTCTACACTGTTAAAAGGGGAGGGTGCAACGGACACCAATATTCAGGATCTCCTTTTTAAGAGATAACTTTAAAACTTTACACATTAGCACAATACCCTGCATTGCCCATAGCTACCGGCTCAAATGATGACTGGCATATTTACTGAATAAAATATGACCTTGACACTTGATTATTTGGTAATAAGCTACTCCAAGTAAACAGATTTCCTAGCAAAATAATACTTGAAAACTTTTTTTTTTAGCATATGTGCTTTTGAAGTGAGCATGAAAACACAAAATTTTTTGATGTGATTCTTTTTACTATCTTCTAAAGGAAAGAGTCTTGATAGGGTTTAGCCCTTTACAGAGACCTTATCAGACTCTACTAGAATCCCTGAATTCCAGATTCATGTTGGAATGTTTAAAGGTTGGCCACTCGTGCCTTTGTTTTTACAGTTGTCTAGTCTTAATGGTCAGGTGTCACTTCAGGTTGTTTCAATTAAAACATTAATCTACTGCCTGATTTAAAATAAGGAAACGGAGGAGGGCTGAGCTCCTCACCAGAGAGAAATAAGATAAAAGCAGAGCAGCTCTTTCCCCTCTGCTGACAGGGGCTGCACCTGGGCTGCAGACTGGATCCCACCAGGTACGGCGGCAGGAATGGGTAGGGCAAGCTACAGAGGGGCTAAAGATCCGGGGCCAGTAGCTGCACCTGGCAGCAGTTTCCTTGGGCATCTCAGGGAGCTGTGCCGAGGATTCAGTCTTCTATGTGTGCTGAGATGTGAAAAGGCCAGCTGGTCCTCTAGGTAAAGGGGCTTTTGTTTCTAGTCTCTGGTACAGATTAACATCTCAGAGATGGTCTCAATAAGGATGCCTGCCCACAGGGCCCCTGGTCAGGCCCTTAGCTGAGCCCGGCTCACCTTGATGAGGCTCTCTAGGACAGACTTGCAGATGGCCTTCTTGTCGGTGTTGGTGAGCTCTCCCTTCTTGACCAGCACCCGATACCGGTTAAAGAAGTCATGGTAGGTCCACCTGGAGGAAAAGCAAGGGAATGTTAGGTGACACGTCCTGCCTCTGAGCCACACATGGGCTGTGGGTGACCTCAAGTATGTCTAGTGGGGTCAATGTTATTGAACAAAGTCATTCTCAGAGCAGCAAAAGCCAGTTCCTGGGGAGTTCTGTCTTCCCTACTACCCTCCAAAAATCCCAGTGTGTATTGGTTCCTGGAGTCAGGCTAAGAACAGATGAATGGGTGGGCCAGGAGGCCCCTTCTGGGGATGAGCAGAGGTCTCTGCCCAGAGACACTGAGCTCCCTCCTCTGCTGACACTGCTGAAGGAGTAGGGCACCTTTGGTTGTTTTTGTGTTTGTTCTGCGGTACAGGGGTTTGAACCAGGGAACACTGAGCTATATTCCCAGCCTTTTAAAAAAGTTATTTTGAGAAAAGTGTAGACTGAGCTCTTTGCCTTGCTCTGTGTCCCCTTCTTCCTCTATAAATACTTTTCTTGGCTTGGTGGAAGATTTCTCATACAGCAGTGGGTCTCAGGAAAGGGTGTGATGTAAGAATAAATATCAGAATGACATTTTCCATCTTTTCTTTTTCCTCTATGGTACGGTTTTGCTCCCTACTTTAAAATAAAAGCTTCTTTTTGAGATCGCCCTTTAAAAGTGTACAATTCATTAATTTTAGTGGATTTGCAAAGTTACACAATTATCCCCAGTATTGAATTACAAAACATTTTCATAACCCCAAAAAGAAATTCCACACTCTGGGCAGGCCCACCCCATTCTCTCCTCCTCTCTGATGCAGGTAACCAACAATGTATGTTCTGTAGCTTCTCAACTGGTTTGGTCTGTCACAGATGCAGTGGAACAGGGCGATGCTAGGACATGTTACACTCGGAGCCCCTAGGTTCTTCCAAGGCCTGCTCACTGTCCACAGGGACTCCCTCCAGGGACAGGAAAGAGGCTCCTTCCAGCTCCCAAGGCCAACAAAGGGCTCCTCTTGCTCTCTATGCCCTCTGCTCACTGAACAGAAACTTTTCAGCCCCCTAGTTGTGAAGGGGCTATGAACCAAACCCGCTGAGTTACTGGCCTTCTCAAAGAGGCAACTTTAAAAATGGAACTAGTTAAGGTTTTTGCTCAGCTAAATGCTGCTTCGATTATTTCAGTCATGTAAAATAAACATCAAGAAAATCCCCAGCCCTGACCAACCCTTGAATGATTTAATACCAGAGACCTAGGAAGCAGAAAGCTGGAGTTGACAAGCTGCAAATCACGCGTGCATTTTGCTTTTAGTACACGAAAACACCACTGAGTTTTTCCTAGGTGTTTTCTGCCCTCACCCCCTCCAGTTTTGAACATAGACTATTCTGTCTGATACGTCCATACAGGGAAAGAAGGATTTGAGTGAGAATCAAATGAAATAATGGATATGAAAAAAAGAGCCTCATAAAGTCTAAGTCTCTTCATTGCCCCTGCCCGCCTGTCAACATCTGACTCTTCTAAGACAACTAATGCAAGCCTTGCTGGCCTGCCCTTTAAAGCTGCTTGGCACTTTCCCGTGACTTTCTGAGGGCACTTCCCACATTCTGTGTCACAGTTTTTTGTGTACTCATTTGTCTTATTTCTTCCTATGAGTTTGCAATTTTGCTGGGGGAAATAATTAAAGCAGCATTTAGCTGGGCTAAAAACCTTAAATGCATCTAATTTGAAAATCTTAACTGCTGACAGATCCATAACTCGAGGAAATAATGAGAGCAGGGAGATGTGACTGCAAAGACATCGAGGCCAGTTTGGAATGAGCTTGGAGTACAGAAGCACAGAAACCTGGTTTTGACCTTGGCCAGGCCCAGCCTGGATGCCTCACCTCTCCAACCTGTAGAAGACGGGTAACAGTTCCCGCCTCATAAAAACACCTTGCAGGGCTTTAGGAGCCAGTGAGTCTGTCATGTGGAATGTCTGGAAAGGTGCAAAACCTCCAAAGATCTAAGCTGCTTACCCTTCCTGAACAAGCTGTTCCACTCCTTCTCTTGCAAACATGTCCTTAAAATACAATGCGCACCACAGAGAGGGTGTGCACTGAAGGTTATGAGAAAGGGGATGCCAGGTGCCCATATGAAGACACAGGTGCACTGAGAAACACACCATCACTCTGGACAGATGCTCGTCTGCTACAGGGCCTGGGCAAGAGGCCCATAAAGGCGTTCATCACTGCAGGACCCACAGTCACGCGTGGGATCCCGTTTCCATGAACCTCCGTGTGCTCTAGAGAAAAAACACTCCCAGGAAAGGCTCCCTCACCTCTAATAGGAAAACCTTCAAAATGAAGCTGAAAAAAATATGATTCTTTTTCCAAAAACAGAACTTCTTAACAGGACTTTGATTTGGTGAGGACCTTTGGATGTTCAGTGAGACCACAAGCTTGCTCAGGATAATTTTCCATGATGGGCTCAACACACACACACACACACACACACACACTGCATTTTAGCCAGTTCTGAGTCCGCTCTGGGCTCAGAGGTTTCTGCTTGCTATTACAGATCTGCTTGTACATGCATGAGGTGCTCTGTTAAGCACACACCTCCCTTGTCTCTCTGAGATGTTTTAAAACCTCTCAATACCTATTGGCAACTATCAACTGTGCCTTTATACCCAGTTGCATATTAGAGTTTTAGAAAATCATACTTTTACTAACTACTCAAATGGTTAGACCCTGAACCCCCAGCACACACACAATTAAATCTCTTCTACCAGTTTCTCAAGAAAGGGTCTACTGCCTTTGGGTTAACCATTCTTTAGTGTGTGGGATGGTCCCACAAAACATATAGCATCTTTGGATCATTTCCCTTCCCCGAAAACATCAAAAGCTCTCAAGAATTTGCAAAATGTTTACTACAGAGCATAATTTTAGTGTAGGAAGGCTTCTTGGGAACAACCAGCCATGACTGTAATCTGCCTCCAGTGAGACTCCTTCGCCAGCTGGTCCTGCACACATCCTCTCGCTCTGGCTGGGAGATGCCCTTTAGCACACTCCTGGGCCTGGGGACTCTTCCATTCCTTTCTGTATTAGTGATGGGAGAACAGCCCCATCCTGAGTCTATGACCGGGCCCTGACTGTGCTCTATGGGGTCTCAGCAACGGGTCTGCCTTCACTGCAGCCCTGCTCTCCCTGGGTTCCGACTCACATGTTGGGGGCCTGGCTGAGCATCCTAGATTTCAACATCATACTTCCTTTTAAAGAAAGGTCTTCATCTCATGTGCTCTGGCCTGCTGGGGAGCTGTCCTGACCGGGCCACAATTGAGTGTGTGGGAAAAGCCCAGGGCCCGTGACTGTTTCTGCGCAGGCAAGCATTTGGCAGAGTTCATAGTCTGAAAAGATGCCCCCTAGTAACAAGCTCCTCAAATGGGAGACAGTGAGTGATAATGTGGGTGCTGTGAATGGGGCAGGAGACTCAGTACTTGGGGTGTTGCTTTGGTTGACCAAGCGCCCATCTAGAGCCTCACATTGGATTTAAGCATCTGTACATGGGAATACTCTGCAGAACAACATGATCCCTCTGAGAGGTCCACAGTGGAACAGGGTCGGCCACTGTTGCAGATCTTTGTGCTGTTTCTCTTTGGGACATACTTCCTCACATGGGTGTTGGCTGCGTTGGATAAACCCTGAGAGTCCCTCTAGTAAGACCTTGCTATGACTGATGCTCTAAGTCATGCAATCTCTGTGACATCAGGCCACGTAGAAGAATCTCTAAAGAAGTCATGGTGGGTAGTCCCAGGGGCTCCTTAGAAATGCTGAATCAAGATAAAGTGTGTTGATTGTACTTTCATATATTCTGCTATGCTGCCATTCATCTTGGGCCAGAGTCCTGGTCAAGCATCCCATGTCAATGGGTGGCCTTTCTTTGTGAGGGGGGTAGAAGCCTAGGAGCCTCAGCCGGGGCCTCATCCCCTACAGTGTTTCACAGAGAGCCCATGGCAGTTTTGTGGGTAAGGCTTTTAACCAGCTGTGAGGCCTACTACAAACTAGGACTAATGGTTCCTCTCTGGATATAGAGTTGTGGATACTCTTCGTACTGGCCATCAAGTCACGTATACATCTCTGTTCTCTTCTTTAAAGGAACAAAACAGCAGAGAAATAAATTATAGTGGATACGAAACTTTTGTTGGATATGAGAGTTTTCTTTGGAAATATACAAGGGATGGACAAAACTTTAAAAGGAACACAAAATGCAAGGCATGTGGCTCACATTGGTAATCCTAGTACTGTGGAGGTTGAAGCAGAAGGATTTTGAGTTCAAGGTCAGTCTGTCCTACATAGCAAGACCCTATCTCAAAACAATAACAAAAACAACAAAAAATCCAAAACAAAAACAATTAAATAAATGAGTAAGAGAGACACAAGAGGTCAAAGTCGAAGACTTGGCTTTCTTGGAGACTCACAGGGGAGACAGCCTTAATCCTATGTGGGATGGTCCTCCACCCGATTTCTATCTAGGAGGAAAAATCCAACTACTTTTCTGGGGTTTGTTTTCTCATCTGCAAAATGGACACAATACAATCTATCTTGTCAACCTCAAGAGTTAATGTGATCTTTTCAATGAACACTGCTGGGACAACTGCATATCTACATACAAAAGAATGAGACGGTACCTTACATTAAATGCATAAATTAACTCAAAATGGATCACTTAAAACTAAAGATAAAAAATCTTAGAAGAAAACACAGAAATAAACCTTTGTGACCCTGAGTTAGGCAATGATTATTTAGCTATGACACCCAGAGCACAAATAAAGAAAAAACTAGATAAATTAGACTTCTTTAAAATTAAAACTTTATGTATATCCAGAATACATAAAGAACTCTTACAACTCAACGGTAGGCAAATAATCTGTTACAACTTGTATCTTGATGTCTCCTCAAGCCTCATGTGCTCATAGGTGGAACTTTTCAAACTGGCTGGATCTAGGGTATGTGATACTAGTATTAAAGGTGTGTGGTGCTTAATTACTCCATTCATCAGTTTAGCATATTTCTGGGCAAAGATAATGGGGAGCCCCACCATGGGTGTAGGTGGTACCACCCAAAAGGCTTATAGCCTGGATGGGATAAAAGGGAAAGGGAGACTTGCTGCTGCTGCTTTGCTGCTTACTGCCTTCTGCCTGCCATGCCATGGACTGTGATGCCCCTCTGCCATGCTGCCCTGCCTTGGAGCCAGCCAATTATAGACTGAAACCTCTACTAACTGAGCTGAAATAAATCTTTCTTTCCTCCTTTGAGTGTTGGGTATTTTATCTCAGCAACAAGACAAGTAACTAAGACATAACACAATTTTAGAAATAGGCAAAGAAAGACATATAAATGGCCAATAAAAGATGTGAAAAGATACTTAACATCATTAACCACCAGGGAAATACAAATCAAAATCATGAGAGACCATTTCATACTCATTATGGTGGCTATAAAAATAAAGACAGACAATGATGAGAACTGTATTTGCAAAAATCTGGAGAAATGGGAACCCTTGCCAGGTGGTGACACATGCTTGTAATCCAGGTGTTCCAGAGACCGAGATGGGAAGTTGCAGAGTTTAAGCCGGCCTGAGCAACATGAGGAGACTTCTTAAAAAGAATAAAAATGGTGTAGCCACTGCAGAAATCAGTATGGCAGGTCCTCAACAGGGTAAACAGTGACCCAACAATTCCACTCCCTGGCATATACCAGAGACATAAAAACATATGTCCACACCAAAAACATCAATGCAAATGTTCATAGCAGCATTATTCATACTTGCCCCAAACTAGAAACAGCCTAAATGTCATCAACTGAGGACTGGATAAAATAAAATGTAGTATATCCATACAAAGAAACAGTGTTCGGCAATGTAGAGGAATAAAGTACTGATGCATGCTACAACATGGATGAACTTTGAAAACAGTCCCATGTGACAGAAGTCAGACACAAAAGATTATATATCACATGACTGCATGGATACAACACATCTAGAATAAGCAAATCGACCGAAATACAAAGGCTAGCACTTACCAGGGCCTGGGAGGAGAGGAAAGGTAGGACAACTGCTGACAGTTTCGAGATAGTGAAAATATTGTGAAATTAGATAGTGGTGATGGTTGTACAACTGAAAGTAATGAAAATCACTGAATTAATTTAAAAGGATGAACTTTATGTTATGTGTATTCTATCTCAATTAAAAAAGTGTGGTAGAAAAGGTGAGGTTTGTGAGCAGTTTTTATAAAGTAATTCATAATCAAGATTTGTCATTCTTATTTCAGCACTAACCTCATGAAGGGATTCCTAGGGCACGGGCTGCACAATGCTCACTACATGCCTCACACCACTATAAATACCCCATACTGCTTCCCCCCATTCTGGTCTTCCCAAGGAACACAGGCTCAGTTACAGAAGTGGCCCCTCTGAAGCTTGCTGAGCTTTGCTGCGGGCAGAGGGAAACACGATTCCTCCCCACTGGCTCTAAGTGGAAGCTGAGACACAAAGAGGGGGCCAGAGAGGAAAACCCCAGCAGTCCTAACACGGTGTGGACATGACCAAGAGGCTGCAGAGGGGCCAATACGTGCCTCTAGAGTAATGGTTTTCAGGCATGTTGAATTTAAAATCACTTAGAAACCTTGCCGAAATGCAAGTGCTCAGGGCTCAGTATCAGATTATGACTCTAAGGTCTGCGGAAGGGTCCTGGCTTCTGAAATTGGTAAGTGTGGCCTCCTAACTGGAATGTGCAGCCCTGTGTGTGAAGCACTAGATCAGCCCCTAGTCCACAGAAAAGAGTATAGAGATCAGACAAAAGAGCCAGGATCTGAGGCTGTAAGAGCCTGAGATAAAGAATCATATCACCCTAAAACAGGTTCTGCATTATTCTCTTTCTGCAGGATATTTAATAGCAAGGGAAGTAATTGTGTGTCTGTTTTAGGTTTAAACATGATCAGGTAGGAAAGTAAATCAGGCAGATTTTAAAGTTTTTATCTAATTCTGTAATCTTAGGCTACTTATTCCACATGGCTTTGGAGAGATGGAAGTTGAGAAGCTGGAAATCTTTTCAGAAAGCCTCAATTTTTATGAAGATGATGAGATGAAGTAAAGGGGAACTGGAGTTTATGCAGTTTTGTTTTGATTCACTTTGAAAATACGAACTGCACATTCAAGGAGTCCCTCCACCACATTCGTTTTGGTTACGCAGTATTTGCCCCAGTTCCTCCAGTCACAAACTGTGTGAGCCCACAGACAGGTGACCGCACAGGCGGGAGAGCCAGGAGCTGGTGGGCGAGCATCCATCCCTGACAGTGCATCCACTGCCGTGCTTTCTGTGCATTACAATGAACGTATTTCTTAGCCACTGCACAGCATTTCAAATTGAATGATACATTTTCATTTAAAGCCACACTCAAAAGGAAGCCGTAATTCTTAGGGTGGTTAAAAATAAACAGGTACCTTAAAGCTTGAGGACCAGCAGCAGCCCCAGAGAGCTGCTGCTGGCTGGCAACACTACAGTTGTCCCCTCTGGCTTGGTGGACTTTAGGGGTATTAGATATGTCTCAAATTTGGAACAGAGCTAAGAATTCTCCTTCCAAGTCATTGGTTGACGCAGGAGCTGTGTCAGGAAATGCTTCAGCTCTTGGGGAACAGCCGTGTGGACAATTCATCACCAGCCTCTGTGACTTGGGCAATGCATACAATTTTCCTTTACTATTTTCCTTCCTTTGGTCACTCACACAGCAGAAATGAAGAAAGATGTATAAATTGTAATTCCCCTATATAAAGAACCCCATTGAAATGTTCTTAAGACACAGCTGTGCAAAGTTGTACAGTTACTTGACAAGCTAATACAAGTGAAGTCACTTTACTGCATTTTCAGCAACAAGGAAGGCAAATTCTTTTTGTAGATGATGCCCAATCTGCCCATATTCCTCTCGGGTCTCCTCTGCTCCTAGGTTTCCCAAAGTTAGGTCAGCAAATAGAGCTCAGCTCCACACACTGTTGCGTTCTTCCTTCCATGGCTGACACCTTGCAGGCAAGTGACATCCATAAAACTTCATCTGATTTATCCCTGGATACAGCAGACAAACACCAATCTCCTGGATTAAGCAGTTAGCTAGCATTGTTTATCTTTCACCAGTGAGGTCTCCCCAAATGGTTATCATGGCAAATGCAGAAAATTAAGCCATAGGCTGACTAAAGATTGCAGGTGTTGGGAGCTTAGTACTACAGTTTCATCCCCTCACCGCTCATCTTCCAAATAAATGCCAACTGTGTCTTGGTAGTGGCAAGAGGGTGAAAGGGGATTAGAATTTAGACGAAATAGTATGAATGATCTGACATCACTGCAATACTAACAAAAGTGCCACAAAACCTTTTTGCTGCTTTCCAAAATCTAATGGCAGTTCAGGGAGGGAATCCTCTCTTGGACCTTTTGGCAAAATGTGCTAAGGCAGCAAATGTAAGGAAGACACACAAGGAGCATCGTGGATCTAAACCCATTTTTTTTTTTTTCTCCATGGTTCTGGGACTCGAACTCAGGGCCTTGTGCTTGCTAGGCAAGCACTCTACCACTGAGCTAAATCCCCAACCCCCAGAGCCCATGCATTTAAATCACAGCTCTAGACAACATTTTATGTGACACCAGGAGTATACCTTTCCTTCCTTCATCATACTTTCCATAATACCTGTAATTACATAAATGAAAGGCACAGATGCACTTGTAATCGCCCACTAGAAAGAAATCTAAAACAATTAAGATGGCAGGAAGTTGTGCACATCTTGATCCTGCTGGCAACTCTGACCACAGCCAGGTGGAATCTACAGTAGGAGAAGTCACTTTCCATGTGGGTATAAAGACATGGCAGGCATGAGTTCTCTCAGCTGCCAAGAAGAGGCTGCCTGGATGAGGTGAAAAGCACGTCTAGTGTCCAAGCATGCTGCAACTGGGAGACTGAGCAGTGGGCACAGGGCACTGAGAAGGCAGAGAAGCCCTCTTTAAGTCGTAGTCCATCCCTGGACAGTGTGCTGCTTCCGAGCTGGTGACATCCTTCTGCTGCCTCCCCACCAACCCAAATCCTCCTCATTCTTTAAAGCCCAGCTCGAGCCTCACCTTCCCTAAGAAGTCTGCACTCCTTCCACACTTGCCCTAAGAGAGAGATTAAGGGGAGAGAAGGACCTCATAAAAGCAAAATGCTATTCGAATATTTCACATAAAGCTCATGTGAGACCCCAGAAGTAAACCACCCACTCCTTCTTCTTTAAAACAGACTGTTTTATACAGTGATAGCAAACCCAGTAAGAGTGTGGCTGACACACACTGTCACTCTGATTTCACACAGTGTGGCTTTGGGGAAGCTCAGCTGGTGAATCAGAGGTGGCAGATGTGTTAGATCCCGGCCTGTACAGGGTTTATAGTTAACCAGGTCAGACCCGTGGGCTTCTAAGCCTCTTCTTGATGTACAAGGGGACACCCTTGGCCTACAAATCACTTGTTCTACCATGAATTCATCCCGTTAGAGTCCTTGGTAAAATAGGTGACTCCTTTTACACTGAGATGGACCCCAAGGTTTCAGCTGGCATAGATGATCACATTGTTACATGCTTCCCTTGCATCTTCTTCATGGCTTGACATGGTCCTGATTTATATACTTTCCCCTTTACACACCCACCACTAGACGCAAAGCAGTAAGTTAGACACAAAGATGAACACCTTGAGTTTCTCTGCTTCCCTTCGGGCCCCTACGCTATATAGCACAGGTATGGCTGTGGAAACTGGCATTCCAAACCTTCTTTTACAATGGCCCTAGAGAGGTTAGCATTGCATGTGTGTGAGCACACTAACAGCATGCTCTACCACTAAGTTATACCATTAGCCCCTTTATATAACTTTTAAACTGACCCTTTCAGTTGCTTACAAGTTTCAGGATACTCTTTCAAGGTGGCTGCAGACGTTGGGATTTCACAAAAACAGAGCTAGAAATTTCTGGTATGGACATATTCTTCCCAGATACTTACACCTATAGGGAGGCAACTTCTTGCATGCATCTAGATGACTAATAAGTATTTCATTAAATGCTTAAGTGCTTGGTACTCTGCTGAGGACTTTATCTTGGTCCTTATGACACTGACGAAGTAAGTATGATCATTTTAAAGATAAGGAAACCCAGACTGAAAGAGATTAACTTGCCCAAGGTCACCCAGCCAAGAAGTGTGGCAGCTAACACCTGAGCCCAGGCGTGACTACTAGGGCAGGGTTCAACACACTCAGGGTGTTTCAACTCTTGCCCAGCCTACAGCTCCAGAGTTTGGACTCCAGAGTGTCAGAGAGAATGAGGAGCAGTTAGTGCTATGGCAGGTCTCAGTCTGGGGCTGGCTCTAGACCCAACTCAGTCACCAGCAGCTCACTTGTTCTCTGGATCTCATTGTGGAGCACATCGTAGATGACAACACTTCTCACCTAACCTAACACTGAGAAATAGTCGTGCCACAGTATTCTTTCTGCTGCAAACTGCCCTCTTACAATTTCCAACCCAAGTTATTTCAATAAAAAACACTATGTTGGTCACAACCCATTAAATTGCTTTCATGGCTGGGGATTTAGCTCAGCAGTTAGAGTGTCTGCCTTGCAAGAACAAGGCCCTGAGCTTGAGCCCAAGCACTAAAAAAAAAAAAAAAAAAAAAAAGAATAAATTGCTTTCATGATCCACTAATGGGTTGCAACATACAATTCTGAGAAAGAGCAGACTAACAAGGGTGGGACTAAAAAAATCTTTGGTAAGTGATGCCTGTCTTGAGATTCCCGCAGATGTAATAGTGAAGTCCCAAGACTGCAGTGGCTGCCCACAAAACTCAGTTTGAAGATCAGCAGCTCAGCAGCATCCTAAAGTCATTTCCTAACCCTTTGATTGAATGAAGCTTTATTGGATTTGAGCCCCATGCATGTAGCAGGGATTGAATCTTCAGTGGTTTGAATTTAGACCTGAGCCACTCAACTTGGGCCCCAGGCCATCTCCCCTCCATTTTCTGCCTGTCTGCCATGCCACCCTGCCTCGGACCCAGCTGACTGTGCACTGAAACCTCTACAAACTGTGAGCTAAATAAACCTTTCTTCCCCTAGGGAAAAAAAAAAAAAAAAAAGAGACGCTGGATACCACAGGGCAGACTGAGAAAAGGAATGCCAAGCCTTACTAAAGAAGCAGAAGCCAGCCTACCTTCATGACAGGGGGTAGTTAACTATTAGTATTTAGATGCCAGGGACAAAAAAATGAGACAGGGCCCCAGGACACACTCTGCCTTTTTTTTCTAAGCAAGAAAAGATGTGGTTGAAATGAAAATAACAGCCTTAGATCTGGCTCCAGTCATCATCCTTCTCGGTTTTGAAAAGCTGCCTGGATGTTGCAGATTATTGATAGTTCTTACACTTTCCAGGTCAAATGCAAATTCCTAATTCCATCAGCAACTTCCCTCCATGCCTAACAGTTGGGAATTGTTTATGGTTAAGCTATTTATGGGTAATTAACCACTTTATAAGCAATGGTCCCTCCACTTCAGGGGAAAGTGACAGGTGGAGAGGAAGCCTGTGCTACCTCCCCTCTTCCACCCTGACACACAAGGGACTTCTGAGGAGAGACAATCCTTGTGGGCAGTACCACAGCTCTGAGCTGCTGCACTGCTCAATGCAGTCCCAATTAACAGCAGAAGCTGCTTGATTTATATGACACTGGTATGTAGTTTGGTGTGAGCTAGTGGGATTGTCACTTCCCACCCCTCTGTCAGGCAAGTATCCATAGGAAATCCATAGTCCTGGCATGGCTTCCCCAGACTCGGAGTGCTTCAGTGGCTTATCCACAATGCACATCAGACCATGAGATTTATTTTTTAACTCAATGAAATTTTATTTTCCACCATAGGGATTCTATGTTAAAAGGTAAATGGATCAACAACAGACGAATGGAGAGGCAAAATGTGATACAGACATGCAAGGAAATATTATTCAGTATTAAAAAGAAGAAAAGTCTGTCACATGTTATGAATATGAATGAACCTTGGAGACATTAAGCTAAATGAAATAAGCCAATTGCGAAGAGCAAACGTACTACATGATTCTGTTTGTAGGTGGCACCTTAAATTGTCAAATTCAGAGACAAAGTAGAAAGGTGGCTGCTGGGGACCGGAGGGAACAGAATGGGGAGGGCTATGGTTTGATGCAATTTATTCGCCAAGGATTTGTGTGTTGAAAGTTTGGTCCCCTGGGCAGTGGTATTAGGAGGAGGTGAAATCTTTAAGATGTGTGGCATCCTGGAAGGTCCTTAGTCCAGTTGGGATATCACCCTCAGAAGGTACTTACTGTGGGACCCCAGGTGCTCTCTGGCTTCCTGTCTGATGAAATTATCTATCCTTCTTACATAATCTTGAACTTTCAGCCTCTAAAAGTATGACCTAAATAAACTTTTCTTTATGAAGTTACCTTGCTTGAGGTATTTTCCTATAGTAACAAACAGGGACTTTTTAATCACATGTTTTGTAAGATGGAAATGAATGGTGGTGATGGTTGTGCAACAATATAAACACACTTAATGCTACTAAACTATACTTAAAAATGGTTGTGATGGTAAATATTACGTCATTGTATTTTATCAAAATAATAAAATGAAAAAAACAAACAAAAAAGATAAAAGGGATATGTGGGAGTTGAGTGTAGAAGGAACCCTTTTTGCTACTCTAGCTAGTTCATCACCCAGACCAATGACAATGTGAAATTTGAAAAGCTGCCCCAAAGAATGTTACTGTTGATTTCTGTACTTTTCAGGTCAGACTGAAATTCTTATTTCCATCAGCATCTTTCTTGGGCCCTCTGGGTGTGGGAGCTTTTTTGAGGATCTGTTTCTGGTTAACAGTATGTATGGGGGCTCCCTGGAGCACCACACTCTGGCTGCTCTATAGCAGCCCAGAAGGGTGTCGGTGGCGGCACATTACCTGGATGGATAGCCAGCTGCACTGATGCGAATCGTCTCCAACACCCCGCAGGCTCTGAGCTGCTGCACGGCTCTCTTTGGGTCAAAGCTGCCAAACAACAAGACAAGTGATGAGTGGCCACACCGACACATACCAAACAGGGGAAAATGAAAGCACCCTTTTGCCACAACATGTACGGATGGTTGTGTACAAAGTTGGGGTAAAGCACAGACTGATCGGCAGGTGAATGAATCATTTTAGCATGTTCAATTCTATGCGTGAAACGTTTGTGTGCATTGTTAAATCTTACCTGGGCAATCCTCCCTTTTTGCCTAACTGAATACTCCCCACTCTCCAAGACTCATCCCCACCTCCTCTCCAGAGCCCGCCCTATTTCCATCCACATGGGTACATGTCCCAATTCAATGTTCGTAATTTATGCTATATGTCAGTGGTAGTGAACCTATGGCATGCATGTGGCAGCCAGCTGTTTGCTATCATTGGAAGCCCTAAAATGTTCTCCATCATTTCTGTATGTCTTATACCACACTTGGCACCATAAACATTATTTGGCTTGATGATTAAAAAGGTGAATTTCAGGCCAGGCAGACCTGGGTTTGACTGATGACATGCCACTAGCCAGCAGCATGTTAAATTTGGGGCAAGGAGATTAACCTCTTTGGGTCTCAGGATGAGATGGGATAATAAAAGCACCCATTTTCCAGGGTTAGTATGAAGATTAAATGTAATAGCTGAGGAAAGCAAGTAGAACAGCTCCTGACACAAGATCAGGACACACATAGAGAGCTAGGATCATGACAGATACTCCTTAAAAATCATACAGATGAAGAATTTTGTCTTTCCATCTTTAGAGAGATGGGTCCACCTTAAATTACTCCCATGCCCTATGATTCCAAGCCTAGCACCCCAAACCCAGTACTCATTCACACATAGATATGAAGTGTGATGCTGTAGAATAATGCAGACCTTATGTGGGCTTCCTAAGGGCAGCAATACTTGGAGAGGAGAGGGCACAATAGTGTACACTACAAGGTAGACTGTAGCAAACAAGGTGAAAGTGCTGTAGGACACCTGCGGAAACACATCAGGCTGGCTGGGTGATCAGGGAGTCTTGACTGAGGAAGAATTAAGCTGACCTAGAATGAACTGCTATTTATAATTTGCTAAAACTACCTTCCCACTCTGCTAGAAGAGATGAGGAATAAAGCTCCCTTTCCTTCTGATTGTCTGTAGCTCAACTGTAGCTGAAGGATATGCTTCTTTTGTTCTTCCTCCTTTATAAGTAGAAAGGCAGGAATAAAGGACCCCTCTACCCCCTACCCTGGCCAGGTTCACAGCCACAGATTGTAGGGACTATGGCCAGAACCATGGCCAGGCCCTGGGGAGCCAGCTTGCCCTGGTGGATAAAAAGAAATGTGGGCTACACCAGCTCCAGGACCAGCAACTGCCCAGCAGGCAACCACCCAGGAGGCACACCATCACTATCTACACCCCACGGGTTCTCTTCTCAGCAGCCAGACCCACCCAGAGACTAGAACCTTGCAGATGGATGTAACGTGGGGGTCTGCCGTCCTTAGACTCACCTGTCTCCATGGCTTTCCCTGCCTGTCCTCTCATTTCTCTGTGACCTACTCAATCTATAACCCATATCACACCCTAAAGCTGAGTATCTCATGGGCCTGGGATACAAAAGTCCATTAAATATTGTACATACACTTAGCAGATGATGCCTTGGGCTTGCCTGGGCTCAGCAAGCACTTTCCAAGTGACTGATAGTACAAGTTCTCACCTTACTTCCAGGCACACTCTGCATCCCATGTGAGCTGTGGATTTCGGGTCTCAGGAAAGACCCACATCCTCCTCTAGGCCTGTGTTTGCTTCCATTCCTCACTCCTCCCCTCAGCCTGCCCAAGTCCTATGTTCTCCCTATACCCAGCTCCTACTTACGTATCATCTTTCTGATCAGTCCCGAATGATACCAGCCTCAGGTCACAGGTCACCTACAACCCACAATGAGGGAGAAAAGCACAACTGGACGCTGAATTTCACACGGTCCCAAATAAGACAATTACTTCGTGTGAAAATTTCTCTCTTCTTTTTTTTTTTTAAATGGAATCAAAGCTCCTCCAGTGCCAAGGCGTATAGTACTGCCTGGGTACTATTTTCTACTACTGCACTCTACAGAGTTTTTCAGTCTTTCACATGGTACACCACAGTTCTGGGAGCTGAGGGAGACTTTGATCAGTATCATAAGCTCCTCTGGACATAAAGGCTGCTGGTGACCACACATACCATTTGGGATGCAGGCTCTGCTGTCCAGTTGCTGCTCCTCTTGCCTCCTAGGCAGGCAATTGAGCCCCGAGTTTTGAGTGCAAAAGGGATGTGCTTGAGCTTCGGAAAGGTGTTCCATGGACTGTGGGGCTCCCTCTGCAGGGCTCCACACCTCATCACAGTAGCTGCATGACCGCTGGTGCCTTCTCTCGGCCTGGCACATCCACAGGGAACTCGGCCCGCTACACACGCTGGGGATAGCAGCATGCTCAGAAGCATCTGTGACACCCCTGGCGCCATGGGAGGTGTGGGTAGGTTCCCCAGTTTCTCCTACCACTTTAGTAGACAGTAAGCAGATGCTCCCCAATAATCCCTTCCTTTCTTAAAAGATCTAGTCCTCTTTCCAGCCACCCCATCCCTCCCTGCTCCTGCACCCCGCCACAGCATGCTTGGTGAACACTGCATGCCGGCTCTCAGCTGGGTCCTGTTCTGATAGCTGGGCAGTGCCTTGACGAAAGTCTCCACCCTGCACAATGGCAAACATTGGTTGGGAATGGAGTATGTGTGTGCGTGTCGGGGCGGGGTGGGGGAGGTATCAGTCTTCTCTTGTAGCTGCACACACCACACCTAGAGCTGGTACTCGGCAAGTAAGCTCAGCCTTAACTTTCTTCACTGCTTCAGAAGCGCAGTCAAATCACTGTTCATCACAACTGCTCTTCCCTCCTGAGAGGGCAACATCATCGCCTGTTCTCTGGGCTGAAGGAGTGAGCATGGGTCAGCCTCAGCTCTGCCACTAACGGCTGGCATCACTCTGCATGCATGATACGATCTCTCCACATCACATTTTCCGCATTCACTCAATGAGTGCTGAGGACATCTGCTTGTCTATAACTTGCAGGATTACTATAATGATCAAGTGATATAAAAGAGGACTTTTCAGAGCAAAGCAAAAAGACATGATACAAAGGGACTATTGCCACTCTTTTCCTGCTCATACACCGCCCGGGAACCTGTAAAGCTAGCCAACCTTCTGTATTCTAATCTTACATCCTCAATAGTATAGAAAACCCCCTGTCAAGCACATCTGTCCATCTGCCTCCCTGCAGTCACTATGAGTTGAGGAAGAATGGAAAACCAGGCCTTCTGCTATTAAATTCTGGAGGACGCTGGTGAGGACAATTAATGTCTAACTCAGGTCACAACAGATACAATCAACTGCAGAAAGCCAGGTTTACACTCTCCTCTCCTAGTATAAGGTACATGAACAACAGGGCCTGGAGTTTGTTGGATGCCGAGTAAGAATCCCATGGTGTCAAAACCGGGCTCCACCTCTGCAGTCCAATGTCAGTCAGTCAGTCCTATACTTCTTCAGTATACTTGGCAGTATCTCACAGGTACAGCTCAGGACCCCAAGAAGCTGGACCAGTGGGCTGGACTTTGAGACACCTGGCCGGGTCCTCTTCCAAGTGATTCTATGACATTCACCCCAGGCTACCTCTTCCCTGGGTGAGGAATCTCCTCCCTTCTTTGTCTCTCTACTCTAGTAGCACTTTCACAGGGTTGCTGACAGCCATTTCTAGGGCATTGTCAGTTATTTGTGATGGACAGCGCCTAATGTCATTTTATCTCTCCTAGTCCAGTTCCTAATAAGAGGTATGAGAGAAGTTTCTTGAATAAAGGAAGCAGAGCAAAAAATACTTTCATACAAGAGATACTGTCAAAGCATTGAGTATAGGACAGTGGTTCTCAATGGGCAATTTTGTCCTCCAGGTAACATGGTCAATGTCTAAAAACATTTTCAGTTGTCACAATGGTGAGAATAGTACTGGTATCTGGTGGGTAGAAGCTAGTGATGCTTCTAAACATCCTACAATGCACGAGACAGTCCCTCATGGCAAATAATTATAATGCAAAATATCAATAGTACTGATGGTGAGAAATTTATGACATGGGATGGGAAGAAAGATACAGCAATTTCCTTCTAGAATAATGTCAATAACAACAATTCTAATCCTATAAATGCTTATACTTCTTGCAAGTAACTCCCATTCATTATCTTCTTGAATTTTTTTCATCAGGATATTATAAAATCACAATTAATAGATAAAGCAATGAGACAAAGACAATAAAAGACTGCCTTGTGACTAACCAAACAATCAGTAGTGAGCTTGGACAAGAATTCAAGTTTTTTGACTTGGTTCTTTTTTTTTATTTCTCCCATTCTCTGTATTTGTTGAAAAATTTTGGTCCTGGAAGAAGAGGAGGGTCTTAGAAAAAACAGTATTAGGATTACAAAGTCTCTTTCTAGTGCATGTCTCAAACAGGAGGGAAGCCCACACAGCACTTGGCACCCAGAAGCTACCGGGCTTTGGTCAATGGACTGCCCAGGATCGCAGCTGGCTGGGTCAGAATAGGTACTAGGCCCCATCTTTCTTCTCCCAGCCCCTTCATGTAACTATGCCCTTCACACATGATCTGAGTCTTCCACACACTGCTTTTCCATCTGCTTCCTTTCCTGCACCCAGCCAGTAAGCAGATGCCACATCAGTGGGGGTGGGGCTCCTGGGTGCATCTCAGAAATGTGAAGGAAGAAGGTGAGCAGTCAGCACACTTCAGAGAAGACTGATTCACTATTGTCTCCTTAGCCTTCTTCCACCATGAGGCCGATGGGGGAGGGCTCAAGCTTTATTAAACGATAGGAACTGCAGAGAGCAATTCAAATGTTCAGTCTGAGAATCCGAGTTGCCTAAATGAATGGTTTCATAGAAAGAAATTTCCATGGTTTCCTTTTTGGTCTTAGCACAAAGAAAAATTTAAAATACATCTTCCCTGGCCAGAGGGAATGGCACATGTAGGGGCCCAGAGTCAAGGAAGAGGAGCTGCTGAGGTGCACGAGAGGTTGCTTTGAAGGCTTGGAGTGCACAGCAGGCAGGAACGAAGGCAGTCTGGCTGTCACAGTCATGCAGTCCGGTTGACTCCTTCATTCCACATGGCAGTGAACACAGAAAGGGGGGGTGAGTAAAGGGCACCTGGATTTGATCAGTGGTTGCTTTACGTAGGTATCGAGATACTACACCAAACCCCATTAATATGTGTATAATTGATACATGTTAATAAAATTTCCAAAGGAAAAAGAAATGAAGAGAACCTGGAACAAGGAGATGGAACAAGAAAAAAGGGAGTTGATGAGTTAAATTTTCATGTAGAGTCCATGGGACTTTAACAATGACCAGACAATGGGAGTAAGGGAGGAGGAAACAAGGGGTGTGCTACCCAATGTGGTAGCCACTCGCCACCTGTGGGAATGTGACATTTAAATGAAACAAATGAAACATTCAGTTCCTCAACCACACTAGCCATGTTTTGGGCACAAAGAGCCACACATGACTAGCCGCGACCATGGTGGACGATGCTGAGTACAGAACAGTTAATCACCACAGAAGGTTCTGCTGGTCGGAGCTGGCCTAGAGTGACTCAGGTTTTTAGTTTAGGGCACCAGGTCTGGTGGGCAAATGAGATATCAGGAATGGTTACGCCATTCACTAAAACAGAGACCAAAGAAAGAGCAAGCATTTTGAAAAGAAAAGACCAAGAGTGTGGTCTCAGTCATGTTGAATGTGAGGTGGCCAATGAAGCTGTAGCAGCATGCAGAAATACTGGTCTAGAATTTGGCAGAAACCAAAGATGGACAAAGATAATTAAAAGTTACTCTTAACATAGGCTTGGATGAGTGTGGGCAGAACTGTAAGTAACAATTTCAAGGTAGGGGTAAGGAGTAAGGAGAAGGTGAGTAAGAGTGGAGAACCTGGAAGCGCAGTGGCGGAGGCTGTGTAAGAAGCAGGACCACCTTGGTGTCCGAAGATTCCAGGTGCTGTTTGAGGGCTGGCTTCCTCAGGGCCAGAAATGCTCTTTCTGACCACTCCTGCCAACCTCACATGTCTGAATTAAACATTTTATGGGAGAGACATAGCCTTGCACATTTAATGACACATTTCCATATGATCCTATTTGATTCAGGGATGCACGTTCAATACCAATGCAAGCCCCAGGTAATTGGAGAACAGTATCTTCTCACTCCCTTGAATCCAGGAGAGCGGCAGGTGCAGCCCAGCAACGTCTGTCAGCCTGTGTTCACACACAAACCCACCTGGCCAGTCACCATGCTGATGCTGCGGAACCCCACAAGGGTGGGCCCATTCCATTCCCCCTGCACCCCTGAGGAGGGAGGAGGTTCTTGGGCTTACCCATGCCCAGCAGGTACTTACTGAAAGGGCAGCTTGTCATCATTGGGCTTGATGCAGCGGACGTAGTGTGGTGTTGTGGCATTTAGGGTCTCCATGAGGCGATTCAGTGAGTTGCGGAACTGGGGAGGCAAAAGCCAGCCCTTAGTTATTTTTAACATTTTGTTGAATGTAAGATAAAGAAAAACTCACATACTGGTGGTGATAGTAGTAGTTGTTATTATTATTACCGTTAGTCCAAAAGAACAGGGGAAGAAACTCAGAGACCTGGGATCAGATTCCAGCCCACACCACCACCTTACTGGGACCACAAATCTAGTCCTTCCCATAGTAGGACCCCTGCTCAAACGAAATGAGAAGAGACCATCCCTTACAAGACAAGAACTCTAACCACTGAGCTAAATTCTCAGCCCAAGACCATCCCTTAATGTGCTTAATTCCCAGGGATGGGGATCAAATGAGACGAAAGCCAAGTGAACGCTGAGAGATAAGAGACAGTTGACGGCAGGGCACTGGGGCCCCGCAGCCTTGACATCCATCCTGGAGCACCCTGGGAATGACTGTGTATAATGAGATGTCCAAAATTCCAAATCCACAGGAATAAAAGTGGTGGTAGCCAGGGCCCTTCTCTCTAGAGATGCACTGGGTGGAATGCCAACACAGACCTTAGAAGAAGGGAAAAGTTGCTTGGTAGTCTCTTGATCTCTGGGTTTATTTAACTCTCCACTCTAACCTGCAGCTGTGATCCTCTTGCCTCCCTAGAAGCTAATTACCGTGGCTGCGCCTCAGTGATTAATGCATTGATTGGGACTATTCTCATCTTCCTCCCCCTTTCTTCTGTTAGTTCTTTCTAGCGGAGGTTTTGGAGTTTCCTCTTCAAAAGATAAAATGCTTGAGGTACGTGGCCAGGGCTGTTGGCCACTGTGGCCTTCCTGCCCTTGCCTGCCGTATCTATAGAGAGGCCAGCCCTGCTACCCACGCCACAGCCCATGGCTTCTGGCCACGAGCCTGGGGCTGACCTGGTGGCCCACAGTTTTCTTGTGCTCTTTGTTGGAGGCCTTCATGGGGGGTTTGGCAGAGCGAATGTTGATCTTTGAAGATGACCCCTTCCCAGCTGGGGTGGTGGCGGGAACAGCATCCTTGTCATCATGAAACAAGTCAGCCACTAGTGGGAACTAGAAACAATCACAGGAAGAATAATGAAAATAAGATCTCTTGCGCTTTACATTGTTTAAATTCTTCCAAAATTACCGGTGAGAAATGAAAGCATATCCACACAAAATCTTGTACACCATTTACAGCAGCATTATTCATAAGAGCTACATAGTAGAAATACTCAAATGGCTATCACCTGACAAGTAGGTTATACAGCCACACAATGGAATATTAGTCAATAATATAAAGGAATGAATGCCTTATTCATGCTACAATATGGATGAGCTTTGAAAACATTATGCTAAGTGAATGAAACCAGACACAAAAGAACACAGCGTGTCATTCCCTATGTAGGAGATGTCCAGGGAACAGTGATTTAGTGATTGACAGGGCTGGTGGAGGAGGAAGAGGGCGTGACTACTAATTTGTACAGGGTTTCTTCTTAGAGTAGTGAAAATATTCTCAAATTTACAGTAGTGATGGTTGCAAAATTGGTGAACATACTAAAAACACCTCAAAAAGTGAGTTTTCCTGGGTGTGGTAGCACATGCCTGTAATTCCAGCACTCTGGGAGGGTGAGGCAGGAGGATCCCAAGTTTGAGTCCAGCCTGGGCAAATTAGTGAGACTCTGTCTCAATTTTTTGTTTAAAAGGCTAGGGATATAGCTCAGTGTGAAGGCTGTACGTTCAATCCCCAGAAACGCTCCTCTCCTCACACATTGTGGTATGGGAACAATATCTCAATTTTTAAAAAGGTTGGAAAAAGTAGCTTTCCCTGACCATCTTATTTAACCCTCACCTATGAAGATGGGCATAACTTCATTTCCATGTAGAGTGGTAGGAGGTAGAGCTATGCTCTCACAGGACTACACTGAAATGGTATTTTCTAATACTTATTGGCTCTTGTAATATTATGTGATTTCTCTGAGCCCAGTATAAGACTGTAACTGTTACATGGGGTTGTTATAATGGCTCAGTTATAAGGAGCACAGGCCCCCTTTACCAACCTTGCAACTTCCACCTTCAACAGACCAGAGGCTGCTAGTGCCTCAGACTCTAGTCTCTGCTCCTTCTAACCCACCCTGGACCCTCTTCTTTTAAATTCCACTCAAATGGATGGTTCCCTCCTCTTCTACTACAATGTCTGAATCCCCTGATCTAGCATCCAAGGACTCCATAATCCGATCCCACTCATCCCTCCTCAGAAGATATTTTGCAAACTAGTGAAGCTGACCTTGTTGTCCCATACAGCACCACGCTTGTGAGTTCTACCTTTATACCTTTGCTCACTGCGCTACTCTTACCTGAAACACCCCACTCTTTCCTCCTCTGTTTACCCTGAGGTCCACCTTTCCAGGACCAGTCCTATATCCCCAGTGACCCTTTCCAGAGTGCTCCACCCATTCCAGCACCCAGGAGGCACCCGAGGTCTAAACCCACAGCATGGAGGATGAGGGCTGAGGAGAGGATTCAGTGGGATAATCCACAGGAGCACTGAGAAGCGTGCTCATCATGTAAGCACTCAAACATTATCTAGTTTATTTTTATTAGGTTTTATATGAAAAACGTATCTAATCTGTAAAAGTGCAGATGCTTAAGGAAGTTATATTTTTGATCTGAAAAGAAAACAGCAGCATAGAATTTTAGATCTGGAACAACTATAAAGATCAACTTTCACCTGTGTGAGGCAGGTGAGGAAACAGGAGCTTGGGGAAAAGGGGCCTACAAAATTCCTGCTTCAACTTCCAAGTGCAGTGGCTGACATGCATTCCTTCAGGCCTGCCAGTCAACAGCTGAGCCCAGGCTAGAACCCTGGACACCTAGGGCGGAGCTTCTTTCAATATTCAAAGGTACCCTTGTCATTTACTCTGGCAATATCAAGGAAATAGAAATAGGAAAGGGTTCAGAATACAGTTTTTGTCTTTGATGTGTTTACAATCATGATCGAGTACATAAAAAGGCATTCTATGAAATAATCCTCCAGCTGGTACCATTCCCTGAAATTCAGAGCAGGGGATTTAGACTGAAGTAAGATAAGTACTCAAGGTGCAACATCTCCTTGATATAAGCCTACAGTTCCTAAAGAGGAGTGATGGCCAGCTCCTTCTCTGATCATGTTCTGTTTTGAAATCCCTACACCCTTCAAAATTTGAGGCCCAGTTTAACTGAGATTCAGTGGGTACCCGCAGAACATTATAAGTAGGCCATCATACTAATAGCTTGGAATAGCTTAGATCGTATAATGCACAGGTCCAAAACTCACAAAATAATCCAATGACATCTTCTATCAATATTTCAGATGTATTCAAAGACCCTTAGAAGCCTACAAATATTAGGCAACACACACAGGCCTTTCACGTTACAACCTACAGTAGCCCCCCTTCTCCTCCTCCCATACTGAGACAGTACAGTCATGAAGTTACACAAGCTAGTGATATCTCAGTATGAACATGTTAGCGTCCAGACAAAGGAGCAAGATGGAGCTGTTGGCACATTAGAGCTATTCTCAGAACCTGGATGTTAGACCCAGGTGACTTAGCTCATTTGAAGGCAGGTTCTACAACCTCATTAGGTAATTATGCTTGAGTGGCAGGATAAAATGAGTTGGGGCATAAAACAAGTCATGGCCGTCTCATTCCCTGAGGGTTTCTCGGGATCTGACATTATGCAGGGCAGGTGCGGACCACTGGCAACAACTTGTGCATGTCAATTTAAAAACTAGGAAATGCAAATACTTGGTTTAGTGAATATCTCTCCATCTGATGATCTCTGCCATTCTTTGCATAATAGGAAACACCAAGTATTAAGCCTAGTCTTATGCAAGAACATTTCACAAGGAGAGAGGATTAGCCTGAGTATGCCCACCCACACATACGAAGTTATGACGGCTAATGCTCAAAAGCAGTATCTGGTGCTGGTTAAAATTATACTTATTTCTTACACCAAGTATTTAAAACTAAAGCAAAAAAAAAAAAAGTTCTTCCAACATGGATCTTAGGTATTAGAAGTTTACATTTTTTAGTTCAATTTTACAATCAGGAGTATACAAATCAGTATTCTGTTTTACACAGCATAGCTGCTAGCCAGAGGGGTTACAAATGAAACAACTGTGTGTGTACTTGTGTGATTATATGTGCAAATGTGGTGGGATAAATGTGTGTTTTAGTTCTTCCTCTGCACTCTCCATTTCTCACTGAAACACCAACCACCAGAGGTGCCTATTTCCATTTTTTAGCACAGTGGTTTACATGCAAATAAAGGTTGTGGTTCTTTAGTTTTCTGGCCTGGGTTCAATCTAAAAGCACTAACCAATTGGGGTTGGAGGTGTAATTCAATGGCAGAGTGTTGCTTAGCATGTGAGAGGTCCTGGGTTCAATCCCCAGCACCACAATAAGCCAACAAATGCAAGCACCACCCAATGATCTTAAGACCAATGACCATCCAGTGAGAAGCTCAGGTCCACTCTCACTGCTAGCTACTTTGTAGCTGCAACAGGATAGTGACACTACAGTCCACACTGGAGAATGCTACCATGTTCCTGAGAAAAGTACACCCTGAATTCCTACACCACGCCTGGAATGGGTAATCCTACTTATAAAACCCGTGGCCAAAAGAGTTTCAACAAAGAAAATAAAGAGACTTCAGCCCATGCCAAGGATGCTGTTGTCAGGCAGGTGGCTTGAAGAGTCACTCTCATGGCAACATTATGGATGTCTCTAAGTTTTGGCTGCCAACAGATGACAATTCTGTTCCTAGTCATAATGTCTTTGCAATGGATCTTTTCACTCCTCTTCTTTTCACGCATGGCATTTTAAAGTCATAAATATTGTCATAAATTCCTTAGATGAGAAGGTAACTAGTAGGCTGTCAGAGAAATAGACAACTCATACACAGGATTTTTAATATCAGTGGCTAAAATTTGTATGCTGGATGTGTACTTTTATTAGGTACATAGTTCTATATGCTATCACAGAAGAGAATGGAGATATTAGGTTAAAAAAGGCTGACTAGTTCATTCATAGATCCATCAGTACTATCAAATATGCAACACATGTTGTGCTAGGGGCTGATAATACAAAAATGAATAAAATCACAGCTTCTTATGTACTGTGGAGTTTATGGTCCAGCAAGGAAAGTAACACTAATTATCTCTACAATTAAAAGCATAATGACAAGATGGTATCCTAAAGGAAATGAATAAAGATATAATTGAACCAGAGTCTGGGGTGTTGGAAATCAGCAAAGGATTCTCTCAGGAAGGGTTCTTTGAGCTGGTGGGATATCTGAGAAACAGAAAAGCATGTTATAGGGTGGAAATAACTGCTTACATGGAGCTCAGCCCTGACATAAAGCCAGTACACTGGAGTGCACATAGTGAGAGGGAAGAAAAAGTGAACGACCAGTCCATGCAGGCCTTGATTAAGGACTTTTGTTGTTAATCCTATGAATAATATGAAGCCTTTAAGGGCTTTAAAAAGTAACAGGCACTAACCTTAAAGTATTTAGAATGTGCCAGACATATAAGAACTCATCCAAGCTCCTCAATGACCATGTGGAGTAAATACCACTGCATCTCATTTTATTGAAGTTTAGGGCTAATAAGAGGCAAAGCCAGGATTTAAACCCAGAAAGGCTGGCTCCAGAACCCAAGCAACAATGTATTGAGAACTGTAATGACAAGTGATCATTTGGAAAAGATCATTGATTGCAGCACAGTCAAGAGACTGAAAAGTCCACTGCATTGGAAGCCCTGTACAAGTGCCTCGGGAGTCCAGAGAGAGGCTAGCAGAGCCTGTAACCCAGGAGGCTCCTCAGAAGTAATATGGAAGTAGAAGGGGCACTGGGGTGGGGTCAGGAGACCTGAAACTTACAGAGATTCTGCAATGTAATTACCTTTGTGACTTGTGGCAAACCTTTCCACTGTTCTTGATTCCAATTTGTTCATGTGTACAAATAAGGGAACTGAACTGGATGCTTCCTCTAAATCATTCCTTATCTGGACTCCTAGGTTTGCTCATACTTTGATGTCTCCATGTCCAATGCTTCTTCCTCTAAATACATAGCTGTGTTCAATGTCCTTTCCTGCCTTAACTGTTTCCATGCTTAGCAATTTCTCTTCTCCCTCAGTGTACTGTTGGCTGCCTAACTAGGTGGCCAAAGACAATGAATGCACTTTCTTCATTGACCCAGCTCTCAGCTCTGCCTGAGCAGAAGTTCTCAGGCCTCCTCTCCACACTGCTGAAAAGGATTTTGAGAGACTATTTGGGGACCCTCCTTGCCAAGTCCACTGGCTAGAAGTGGTTTCATTCTTCATTTTATCTGTCCTCTTCCAAAGCTCCCAACTCAATCCAACCTTCTTTCTGGGGGCCTTTCTTCAGCTGTGGTGGTTCTACCTCCTCTAGTTCCTCCCTGTCTTCCTCACTGGTCTCCAGCACCTTCTACTGGTCCATCTTCCTGCTTTCCTCTCTTCCACACTGCTGTTTGTAAGGTCTGCTTATTTCTTCCCAATTACTCAGCCCCTGGACAGTCTCTGTGTGCTTCCATTATCTCTCTGAATCCTGTCTCTCCAGTCTAGCTCTTTTGCCATCATTGTGATTGTATTTTCAGCTCTCTGCTCAACATTTTCCTTCCTGTGGATGTTCCACTGGCATCTCCAAATTTGACATGGTAAAAAACTGCCCTCATATAACTGCCTTCTGAAATTAGGGATTTTGTCTTCACCTACCTCCTGGTCTCAGTCAAGTATCAGGTTCTGTCTACAGGTAAGTGTCCCCAATCCTTCAAGTACAAATCAGGAATGCTGCAGCCCTGACTCACTGGAGTTCTTTCCTGGACCACTAGTTACACCTCCACATTTGGAGATATTCCACCATCAGCCAGTTTTCTTTGAATGCAAACTTTATCCAGTAGCTCCTTGTTTAAACTCATTGTTCCACACAGTCTATGCCAGAAAGCCACCATAGCATGTGTTAACTGAGAATATTGAGACAGCAGGGGCAAAAGGTCTAGACAGGAGAAGCCAGCCAGCCCAGGGACCTCTCAAGAATGGTACCACAGCATCCAGCACATGTAAGAAAGGGCATGCTAGTACTGAGGAACTTCCACAGGAAAATAATGGGAGCCTCTGGGAAGGTTCACATTTTAAAGATATCCTTGTGACACAGTCTGTCATACTAAAGCATAATTCCAGCTGATTATTTTAATTCATGTACTTACTGAAATGAATTTCCAAGATGTTTGTGGCATGAGTAGGAATTAACTAGCTTCATAATGATACTGTTTGAAGAGTCTAATTTATACAGATGTCATTAATAGTAACTTATTGTGTTAAATCCTAAGGTCAGAAACATGTATCAAAAATCACACAAAGAAATCTGAAATCAGATCACTAATAAGTATTTTACATTTTCATCCCCTTTCTCTTGCTTCCATTAGAGAAACAATCTATGCTTTTTAATACATTAAAGAAGAGATTTGTAACTTAAGAACAGAAATGGAAAACTGTTCAAGGCAAACTTTCACCTAAGCTGCCACTGTGCTATACTTTGGGTATACATATGACCAAAGCATAGTCTGGAGAATTTGTATTTTATTTCAAAAACTATGTTTTAATTATGGGTCTCTGCTATTAAGAATGCATTTGGAAGAGGTAAGATAAGTTCTCAGAAACAGTAACTCTGGAAAAGAAGTATAGGCTTCCTATTCAATTTAGGATTTGCTTTTATAGACTCAGTGACCATACAGATAGATCTAGGCTGATCACAAGATTGAGAAACCGAGGTATCCTGTGCAATCCTGAGCTATAAGCCACAGTAAAAGACCTAGGCAAAAACTATCAATTATTGCCACTACCCACCCATCCATCCAATGGCTGGGACACAGAGGGACCCCCAGGTGTGTCTCAAATATAAACAAACTCAAAATTATAATGAGAAATAGTTACTTGACAAAAAGAGTCATACAAAAATCCTCATACAGCAGGGGGAGGAGGAAAAAGATTTTCCTTCAACCAATTAATTCTGGTTATGCTTTTAGAGCTATCCAAGAGCTTGTTTGTAAGATTGCTGGTCAGCAATGGAGTCCTTCACATCACTGTGGAGCAGTCCTGGGAAATGGCGTCCAGATAGGCCTTTCTAAAAATCACTTCCTTGTAATTCAAAAACAGTTACAGTAACATATTCAGACAAACCAAGCACTTTCCTAATTGTATTTGTCACTTATTTGAAATGTGTCCATTGATAGTGGCTTTGGTATTGTCCGTATTGAAGTTTATATACAGATTTTTTAAAAACCTAAGGCAAAATTATTTGAATAGGGACTAAGAAGACTATGAAAACACTTTCTAAAGACCATTTGACAGTTTAAGGAAATGTCAATCACAGCTGTATGCTTAGTTGTTACCTTGGAAATCATGCCTATTCATTTGCGCTTATAAGAATACAAAAGAGGTTTCCTTTACAACAAACATGTGAAACTAAAACAAGGCACAGGAGAGCAGTTTGTTGATGCTCTCTTGCCTAGAATCTTATCTTCAAAAACTACACCCGCATACACGTTTGCTGTGACACTATTCACAATAGCCAAGGTGTGGAGTCAGCCTAGGTGCTCAACAACAGATGAATGAACGTGCACAATAGAGTGTTATTCAGCCATAAAGAAAAATGAAATTATATTACTTTCAGGAAAATGAACTGGAGGGCATTGTGTTTAGCAAAAGAAGCAAGAGACAGACAGATCACGTTTTCTCTCATATATGGAAACTTAAAGAACTGAAGTAGAGCAGAGAATATTAAGGAAGGGAAAGGAGACCGTGGTGGGGGGGTGTGCAGCAAAAGAAGGTGAAGATTGTTTATTTTTAGTGCTAGGGATCGAACTCAGGGCCTTGTGCTTGTAAGGCAAGCCCTCTAACCACTGAGCTAAATGCCCAGCTCAAGAAGGTGAAGATTAAAGCACAATATATGCTTGTATGGAAACATCCCTGGGAAACCTATTTTGTATAAATAATATACATTATTATAACTTAACTGTGGCTGTAAACACAATCAAAATATATTTCCTTTTTAATCAATTCTTTTACATGGTTAATGCTTACTGTTTGGGAGGAAAATCTCCAATATTTGGATAGGAAATATTTAAGTCAGTTTTCAATGGGCTTTGAGGGAAAGACTCTGCACCTCACTCTTTGGAAAACAACAAACACGTGCCTTCCTACACTGGAAAAGGGATGGTGTTGTCGTATTGGCTGGAAGTTCTGTTACATAGAGACCCACTTTTCTGAGGATCAGTAGTCATCGTCCAACCATCGGCATGGACACATTAACAGGCGGCGCTTCAAGTACGTTTAAGAAGAATAATCTTACACATACTATATTGACTATCTCAATAATGTTGCTAACTAAAGTTTTTACATTAAAATTAAAATACATTTTTAAAAAAACACAAAATTTTTTTTAGAAAGCACTTGCTCAAAATGGCCATGTGTGCAGCCTTTAAAGAGCATATTAGCGTGGAAAGCAGTGGTCACAGGTACGTTGTTCTTCCTTGACAGCTAAAGTCACAAAGTAGAAAGGAAGTGGGGACAGAGCACTGGGGCCTTGTCTGAGTTACTCCACGGTGACTGCTGGGCCTTAGGGATCCTCACGGCTCAGGTTAGGTAGCGTTAGCCAAGACTGTCTCTGAGCCACTTTGGCCTGGAGATTGCTCCAGCTGGCGCGGAGGGAGAGAAGCAGCAGGACTGCTTGCCTAGGCACGCAGTCCGGGATGGCCCTAGGTCCCTGGCTTGCACGCCCAACCCACACACAGTGTAGGACATACGACACTGAGCACAGGACAGAACAGGAATAGAACATTTTCAGAGAGATATTCTCCTTTGGAGGTCTCTCCCCAGGTTAATAAAATATTCTTTTTTATAACAAACAAAAATGAGAAGGGAAAACCACCACTCTTTAGTATTTAAAACAAATGAATCTGTTAATAGCTTCAGTCCTGTTTTAAAAGTGACAGTTTGTTTTACTTAAGTCTGTTTATAGCTGTGATAGCTATGAAAGTAATTAGTTACATTATAAGCTGTTAGGCTGTGGAACTGGCTTTACTAATTACATTCTCATTAACACCAGTTTACCTCACTGCTCTTGCTGGGAATACCTCAAACCTACCTGTGGCTGGCAGGAAGGTGAGAGTCTTCCGTCTTACACTGCTTAATTGCTCACACGGAGTTGCTAATTTCTTATCAGGGATGCCACACAAAGGAAAAAAGGTGATAGCCTCCCATAACATGAAAGTAAAATTGTAAATTTAACCAAACATTTACAATTTAACTGTGTTCAGAGAGATGAAAACCAACAAAAATTGGGCACTACGTATTTAATTAATGACACAGGGCCTTGCATCATTCTAGGCTTTATTTTTCTACCTTTAACATGGAATTTGTAACATAAGCTTCAGAGAACTGCTGTGAACACTAAAACATGAGCAACCTCGCTATGGTGCCATAATTCCTACGCCTCTCTGCCAGGCGGCTTGGATCACTGATGGTGCACGCATGACTGTCCCATCAGGTGGCTTTTTATCAATTAGTTAAAAAAAAGCCCAATGAAAATGATTAGATCTGTTTGTACCAGCAGTGAGGCAAGCTGCCCGATGGGACAGTCATGCATGTACCACTGGTGGCTCAAGTTAGCAGAAACTTGTTAAAGGAAATGATAGAGGTTCAGCGAACAAAGATCTGAGAAATACTTAAGTGACAGATGCTGCTAGACATGCCTGATTGCCCCAAGATTGAAAGCACACTTAGGAATCCCTCTCTGGCTTGTAGTTGCATCTGGGTACAGACCTTCTATGGGCCTACGGTGACCTAGTGTTGATCTGTGCTTCTGTCTTGGGGAAGTCTGAACTGGGCCGGAGGGCTCAGGGTGGAGAGCTCCTGGCCTCCTCTTGTGAAGGTCTTTAGCCCTGATTCCTACGTGGCTAACCTAAGTGCTGCTGGTCACCACCACGACCTTTCAGGGAGCTGGGGACGGGGAGTGGGGTGGCAAGAAGGTCCCTGGTTCTTTAGAAATATTAGCAGGTGAGCAGAAAGTTAGAACCATGGTAGGTGGGTTGGAAGAGAAAAAGGGAGTATGTTACCTTTCAAGAGTAGATCACAGACCTATTTGTCCTCCAATTTAGCAACATCTATAAATTTTGATGCACACACCCTTTGAATCATCAATTCCACTTCTAAAATTTTACCCAACAGACAACTGTATGAGCAAGCAAAGACATACACGAAGGACATTCATTGCCACTTTATTTGACATAGCAAACTGCCAGCAGTTGTTTAAAATAGGAAAAGTAGATGTGCATTCATGTGGAAAGATAGCCAGGATACAACAGTGACTGAAAAATTAGAGAGGACTAGGTATATATACTGTGATTATTTTAATCTTAAAAAGATGGACCCATGTGCTTGTATAAGCAGAATAGGAATTCATCAGAAGATAAGTCAAGGAGTAGAAGAGATGGCTTTTATATATTTCTGCACTACTTGAATTTTTATGAGTCTGTATTTCATTTCCAATAAAAACCCAGTATCCCCAATCTAAAATGACACCCTTGTACAGAAAAGACTGCTATCCTTGGAAAGGCCTCCTCACAAGGTCAACCCCCAGCTGGTGTCTGGAAACTTTGATTTCAGGAGGGTTTTCAGCATTCTCCAGTAAAACTGGCTCACTGTGCTGACTGTGCAGACAATATGGTTAATGTTGACTACCTGCTTTCCTCCTGGGTGTCTGGAAGTTTGGTTCACGTTAGGCAAAGGGTTCCTATATAACTGATCCTGAATAAAAACCCTGGACACCCGGGCTTGGAAACATTCTCTGGTAGACATTTCATAAGTATCTTTACACTTGTTTCTTAGGAGGAATTCAGCAAATTTTGTGTGAATCCACTGGGAGAAGACACTTGGAAGCTTGTATCTGGATTCCTCCAGATGTTCTCCATGCACCTGTCCTTGACTATTTTTACTTTATGTCCATTTGCTGTACTGATAGCCTTGAGTACACATGCTGAGTTCTGTGAGCCCCCAACATATCTCATTTTTCTACATAGCACTTGTCTCCTGACTTTATGGCATCACCACGACTTGTGCTTCATGGTAATGTGTATCTTTCTGCATTTTGTACATATGTAATAACTGTACATCTTTCTCCTTATAGCAAGATCTATGAGGTTAACTATATATGTTGGTTATCGCTGTACTGTATACCACACAAATATTCAGTAAAGTTGTTAAATAAAAATAAGAGGGTAAACAAGCTCAGCTACTAACAAAAGATGATCTTTCAGAGAGTATATTGACAATGTTTCTTTTTAGGTTCTGGCATGCCCGAGAGTCACTCAAATTAAGACAATCAATGCAGTGGCAGAACCAACCCTGTATTTAATGAGAAGTACCAACTCTCTTTTGTGCTTCTCCATGAAAGAAGAGATTGACACCCAAATGACAGGGGTTCCCAGGCCTGGGGACCACTGGGGACCACTGTCAGACATACAGGAGGTAAGTGACCCCTCAGTATTCCAGGACACCCAGAATGGAGACAGTACTCACACTTCCAATTCTCTTCTTTCCCCACGGCCTGAGGTCCCTCTATCCCCCCTCCAATACCACTCTTGAGGAAAACGGAGAAACGGTGTAACTATCATGGACTGGAGATTTGGAAACTCGGGGAGCTGAGAGGTTAATCTTGTGAATTCTAAAATCTGTCACAGCCGATGGAGTCATCTTCACCCACAGTCAACTGTCCCCATGACTCGTTCTCTGATGTTCCAGATATCCAGAGATGACAAGGGGGAGGGGTCTGCCCTGGGCAGTCCGTGTGCTGCTACCAATTTAAATCCTCCCTAAATCCTCAGCCTCTGGGGCAGTGTGACATGACAGGGTTTACTTGGCTTTATGTCCTTGGGTCCATTTTACTGGGTATATTTTCTTCATTCTATCATCTTACCCTATTGCATTCATCTAAAGCTTATCACAAAGAGAAATTCATCTGTCATTTCTACAGTGTTATCAGGCCCCTGCAGCACCACATGGTCTGAGAGAAAGCTCCCTAACCCCTGTCAAGTTCTTTCCTGAGTTTCCTCTGAAGGGCTGGGGCCTGCGGCAGCACCTGCGCTGTGCAGAACGCTGCTGCACAGGACTCCACAGCTGTCTTCATGCTTCTTCTCTCTTCGCGGTATCAGTGTACATCTTTTTCAGTCCATAAGAATGTAGCAGCTATAAGGCAGACTGCCTTGTTCATCCTCCAGAACAGGTGAGTCAACCACTTGTCTCACAAGCATGTGCTTAACAAATGTGTGTGGGAATGGGTAACTTGTTTCCTTTCCGTGTAGAATGCATGGACACAGTATCTACTCTTTTTGCTATGCTCACGAGGGAAACAGTTAAAACTGGAGATAAGGGCGCGGTTCCAAAGCAGATGTACATGTCCCTTAACTTTCACCTTCAATTCCAATGAAGGAAGGAAATAGCAGACAGGTATCTTAATGCATGCCAGCAACATTTTCACCATCACATGCACTGCCATCCTGCTTGGGTGTGATCTCTTGCCCCACCGCTGTGTCTTTCCCTTAGCAGGCATCCTCCCCAGCTGTCTCTCCCTACCCCTCCTCCCTGCTTCCTTCCTCTCATCAGGCTATACTCAAATGTATTCAGACTGAAACAACCAAAGTCCCTTCATCTCTGCCTCCCTGTCTGTGCTCCTACAGTCCACAGTGAGGTTGGCACCAGCTCCCTCAAGCCAGCTCTGCCTGTGGACGTCCTTGCTCCACTCTCCATTTCTGATGTTTTTTACCTTGCTGGCCTTCAGGATGTTGATCTGCTCTTCGTACACTGTGTCTCTGTTTTTCTCAAGAAAACCATCTGAAAGGTACTCCACCTGGGGCCACAGTAATGGAAGGAGAAACATTGTTAGTGCTTCAGCCTAACCAGGGGCCTCCAGCACCTTGAGTACTTGAATACAGTAATGCCTCAGTTCACCAAGGCTTCTGTTTGCAAAAAATATGGTTCCCAAACAAAAGCTTTTGGCAAAATTTTGCTTCTGTTCATAAACTCTGCTTAGTAACAAACAAAACCATGGCCATCTTCCCCACACAAACACAGCCATCGTCCCCAAAATTGTAAAAAAATTAAATTTGTAAACTGAGGCACCACTGTCGTTTCATCTCATCTATGTGGAATTTTCTAAAAAGAGCTGCGACTAGATGGGAAACCCACAGATGTTCCCATTTAAAATGCAAACTCAGTAAACCATTTGGACTGACAAAGAGAGAACTGAGTATTCACTTTGTAAAAGAAAATATTGTCTTACAAGGGAGTTCCCAAAATAGAAGCTCAGTGGATGAGCTTCTCAGTCACATCCCAGACACACTGGTCAGATCGTGCATTTTAACAAACCCTACTTAACTTACATGCACAGCACAATCTGAGAATTACAAAGAAGTCCACTCAGAAAAGTTCTGTGTCTACACCCATCACTGGGAGAGGAGGCCCTAAGGGAAAGTAAAGGATAGCTCCCTCTTAGCCCAGAAACCCAAGTCTACTTAAGGCAGGACTAAGGCAGTGTCCAGGGCAGCAAAGAAGATGGCACCTTATCTGCAAAGTGGACGACAATGAAGGACGTGGTGGACATGCGGGGCTTCTGGAAGTGCTGGCTGCTTGAGTGCCGGTCATATAGCTTCTGAACCCAGTTCTGGTCAGTTCCTTTGGGGACCTGCAGAACCACAAAATGAGGTAGAGTGCTTTGTGAAGAGGAAAAAGGAAGCAAAGTGTCACAGTGAGGGATAGAGTCAGTCCGTCAGCTCTGTAAGATGGATTCAGCTCAAATTGAGACCTTAACTAGACTGTGGGAAGAATGACTCAACCATGATGTTCAGGATCCTGCGCAATGAGCTGTCGCCCACAGAAGTGTGCTGAGTCTCTGAGGATCTGCTGGCTGGTAGAAGCAGCAAGTTTAAAGAGAGGATGAGAGTAGAGGCCAAGGCCATGGGAGCATGGAGCCACCTGAAGACGCATCTTCCCTGCAGGGTCATGGACACACCCATTCCCCTCCAGCACAGCACATTCCCACCCTGCTTGCTCTGACGGAGCCTGCTGCACAAAAACCCACCCTCCTCCCCAGGCTCATCTACAACACTATCCAGGCTCAGCCCTGTCATCCTTTCTCCAGAAGCCATTCCTGACCACACTTGACTTTAAGTTTCCCTCTTCTGAAATTCCTCACTATTGAGTTCACACACACACACACACACACACACACACACACACACACACGTGAGTTCACTATTAGTTTGAGGGTATTTTTACTACACACTATAGGTCTGTTGGGTTCAAGGACTGACTAACCTTACTGCTTTGTTCCTTGCCCCTCAGTGACCTAGAATCCAAGTCTAGTCACACATTGGGTACCAAGCACCTAGTGGTCAGTCTGCCTAGGACTAATATCTCTGCCTCGCCCCAAATAGACTCAGAGGTTTCAGCCCATTAAGGATTCCTGGACACTGCCCCTCTCAGTGTCTCTATAGATGGAGTCAAAAGTAAACAAGCACCTTGCTTCATTGAAAAGATAACAGTCATGGTAACCACGGCTCAAACTGTCGAGGACGACAGCAACTTGTCCAGTGGAAGGTGCTCCCTCCTGTGTCACCCTTGACATCCACTCACCAGAATGGGTCCAGTCCTCAGTTATGGGTCACTAATTAACTCACCATCATTAATTTAGACTGTACGTCTTGATCAAGCGAGGATCAAGGTGACCCTTTAGTAGCCACTTACAAAGGGTTTTGCTTAGAAAACGAATAAAACTGTGTCATAAAGAAAGTGCTTACATACTCGAGAACAAACTTCTTAAATCCTTTGTAAGCAAACAAATTTTTCCTAAGATTCAATGCATATTGTATTGAATACACAACTAGTATTGAATACCCACTGCTATGTGCCATAGGAAATTCAAGGAAAGAAAATGCTTTCTTGAGGGAGGCTATTAATTGTGTTGGGCAGACAATAAAATATATTTAATTCAGCATTTTCTATATATACACTGTTTTATATTTGTCTACAGGCATTCGTGTTTAGCACCACCAGGTGCGGGGGAAGGAGGGGTCAGTCTGGTGGTGCCGTCAGGATGGGTTAGGCCGAGGACAGGAGCAAGGCAGATCTTGAGGGACTGGTGCAAATGGGGTAGGACTGGACTTCCATGAGAAGCCCCCAAGTATGATCCTACATATTCAGTAATTCAGACAGGCATAAATTAATTGGAAGATGAGACCGACAGTCAAGGTCATGTTGTACACACACTTCTTTACAAGGATCCATCTCTCCTTTCACTCCCCACCCCACCTCGAACTATAAGTAAGGAGCAGCAGGAAATTGATATCAAGATTCTCAGATAATACTAATAGCTAATGTCTACAATGCTTCATATTTGTCATGCACTTTCCTACAAATTTTAGATGTATCAACCTATTTAATCCTCATATTACTCTACGAGCTAGGTGCTATATTTATACATAGAGATGAGAAAATGGAGAGAGGTCAGATAACTTGCCCAAGATCACACAGTTAGAAAGCAGGCTGGATCTATGGCATATATTTTTTGCTGTTACAGAAATCTTGAGACCTTGAGCAGAAATTATTTTATCACAGATGCTGCGATCACTAGTCTGGGATATCCCCTGGGGGCAAAGCCTGCCCCCAACAAAACTGCAGGCAGGAGACACCTGCTGAGGACTTTGCAGCCAGTTACCTGTCTCTGCTTCTGGTCCTTGTCACTAGCGGACTACCACCACTAACGACTGTCCCTCCAGACACTCACTATCTTGTTTCGTCCCACACATCTGTGGTTCCCTGATGCCTCCTACCTCTACTGACCTCTTACATCACCACTGTAAGAAGCACCTCTGGAGCCTCAGTCTCCAAGGAGAACTCTGCTCACTCTTTGCTGTAACAGAAGCCCAGCTGGGCCCAGGACGGTGCAACCCAAACAGCTCTCCAGGGAGGAGGCAGCTACTTTCTCTGAATGCAGCAGCTCCCAATGCTGCTTTGGGTCTTTATTCTTCCACCCTCAGAACACCAACTCCTGACAGGTCCAAGCAGCCCTCTTCTCCTTTCCTTCACCCAGGGGCTGGAAGAACTCACACAGCAACTTATCTTTCCTTACCAAGCTCTGCTGATCTAATGTAGTATAATGGTGCTGCAAAAAATAAGATCAAGTTTCACCTTTCTGTAGATTAAGACACTGCTCCCAGCTCTAATCAGGAGTTGACCTCAACGACTCCTCAGTCTCAACTGTGAGACTGTGCACTCGGTTATCTGCTCTCCCATTCACAGGGCAGCTATCTTCCTCCAGCCTTTGTAAGCTTCTGACTTCCCCTTCTTCGCACATGCCTCATTGCCTCCTTCACGTGGAAATGAAGGTTTTCAACAGGAAATTGCAAACTCCTGCTATAACATCCAGAAACTCATCTGTAGCCACAGCCACCCCTCCTCCTGCTCTTCCCTTGGGAAGAAGAGTTGCCCTCTAGTAGGCCAGCATCCCACCAACCCAGCCCTGCTTCCTGCTTCTTACAGCCAGGCCTCCAGGAATAAAGTTAGAATTTCCCTGGCCTCACCTCCGGTTACTTCAATTTTACCTCCACCCTGACCATTCCCCTGGGACTGCTGGGACTCTACCTGGGACTCTACCCAGCAGACTCGAGGTGGTTTCTCCCATTGCTGAGCTCCTGGAAGCCCAGCCTGTCCCCTGCCTGCTTGCTCCAGAATCTCTCCAATCAGTTTAAGAGACCTGTAGGGACACTGAGGACACCATAACCTGTGATCTAAAAGGAATAAACTCCTGGGAGCAGGATGGCCCCAGGTGAGAAGACAGGAGATCAGCGGCCCCGCCGTGCTCAGCCTGATGTCACTGGGAAGCTACAACAAGGATTAAGAAGGCCCAACTACTCAGCTCTTTAGCTGGGTTTCACGAAACAGAACAATCCATAAGGGCAGAGCCTGCTGTTC
>PVJO010005281.1:0-100240 GCA_004026905.1 Hystrix cristata | reverse complement strand
TACTGAGATCAATACTAAGTGTCTAGTGTTGTATTATGATATTTACAATATAATGGGAGAGATGAGTTTAATAATGAAAGTATAGTTTTATGTGTAAATCGTGGGAATTCTGGAGAACAGAAAGTATACTTCAGGTCCAAGTACTTGGGAATGAATTCATAAATAAGGTAGAAACCAAGTTAGAACTTAGAGAACAGGTGATTAGAAAAGAAAGAAAACATTTGAAAATGAATGAACAACAGAAGCAAAGTGAAGGGTAAATTCCTAAAGGTGGGGAAAACAGTAACAAAGTCAAACAATCTGACTCGATAATGTTAGAAAGTAATGAAACATTAGGTCAACTAGTAGAATGTGGGCAGGTGTAAGAAGAGTTTTGGAAGCTAAACAGAATAATACAGACAATAGGGTATCATTACAACTTTCTCATGACAGAACGAAAATTGAAAAGCTGTGGTTTAGAATGATTAATCTGTACATAAAATTTTAAGAGTTTTTAAGAGGAACAGACTGGCAAAAAAAAATTTTTACAGGCCAGATATTTTTATTATTGGGGGCAACCAGTTGAAAGGAGTGAACTAAGTTTAAAAAAAGAGTAAACTAAGTTTGGGGCACTGGGAATAAAAAGAAGAAAATCAAAGAGACAAGATTTAGTGAACTTAGTAGGTTTGGTTAAGGAAAAGAGTAAGTCAACGATGATTTGAAGAAATGTAGGATTATAGAGACAAAAGGTAATAAAGATCATCAACAGTATGCTATATGTTAGATAGCATACTATATACATTGAATACCCTATAAGCTCTATGAGACAAATATTCATTTTACAGTAAGAGAACAAGTTCAGAGTGACTACATAAGTAATTTGCTTTGCTAAGTAGCTGAGGCAGCCATGACACATCAGTTGATCTGTCTGTAGAGACAAGAGTCTGTAAGAGCTCAAAGCCTCAAGTCATCTACCGGGCAACCAATTAGCTTTTGCCACTTATAAGCTACAAGAGTTCTGACAAGTTACTCACCCTTATGGTACTTCAGTTTTCTCACCTGTAAAATGCAGACAATAAGCTACCCCATAGAACTGTAATGAGGATTAACAGAGATAATTCATGTAGAGCACTAAAAAATAATAAACCCTCAGTAGATATCTGACATTATTATATTACATTATTATATGACCATGACACATCACTGTCATTAACACAAGGGCCCAGTTTTGGATGTAAAAACAGAAACTTTCAAATAAGCTAAATTGAAGATGATTTCTCCATGGTATCTAAAAAGATAAATGATAATTAAAAATAAATGCAAAAATGAAGTAACAGCAATACCTATATATAAGTCAAGATATACTTGATAAAGTCATGGGCCTAGATGACCACAAATATTTATGAAATTTTTTCACATGCACAAATACTGGTTATAAAGATATTTCCATTTATAACGGTTTTATAAACTTCTATTTACTCTACATAAGATACTATGCTAGAAGTACAAAGAAAGAATCTTTAAAAACTTATTATACAGGCAAGCAGAAAGAAGATACATAAAATTGTAAAATATAATGAGGTATTATATAGCAAATAAGTGATGCTAATAAAAAAGAGCCATAGAAGTTTTTAAAAAATTGAAATTCTTATGGGTTGTGACAATCTAAGAAGATAGATATAGCATATAAGGGCCCTTAAAGGAAGTGCAAAATTTAGATAAGAAAGAGAAGGGTGAGGAGCAAGGAAGAAGGATACTCTTGGCACTGACAGCAACATGGGCAAGGCAAACAGAATACTCAGCACGTATGTTCTGGGGTTCCAAAAGGAGCAGCTTAATTTGAACAACAATGTCTACACAGAAGAAACATTAAAAAGTTTAAAACTTAAGATTTTTGTCAAGTTCTAAAGAGGTTTCAATATTGATTTAAGTATATTTCACTGTGTAAGTCAAGAAGTGTTTTTCTTCTAACTTCTCTTCTTCTGTTTCTCTTCAGACTTACATAACTACATAACCAACTTTTAAAAAGTGAAATCTGTTTTGGAGCTACTGTTCTATTCTTTGTTCCTTTCATTTTGCCTTCAGAAAGATCTTTTCAGCTGGGCTTGCTGGCACAGTCCCGTAATCCCAACATTCTGAGGGGTTGAGGCAGGACAATAGCAAGTTTAGCAAGACCCTGTCTCAGCATACAAAAATAAAAAGGAGTGGGGATGCTGCTCAATGTGAAGGACCTGGGTCCAATCCCCAACATCAGAAAAAGAAAGAATGGAGGGGGGCGGCTTTCTAAATAATTGGACCCACTAAAAGAACAGAAACTTAAACCTGATTATAAATAGACAAAACAAAACACATCTGTTCTTTAAATTAAAATAGGTAGTCAGAGTTTAGAATTTTGCTTTTGGCACCATTCCCTACAATTTTGCGGGTACTTTTTATAACTGAAATGTAAATTAAATACTAGTCTTTGGTAAATTAAACACTATATTTCATTCATACTGTGACACACACTACAGATCAAAATATATTTGTAAGAGAAAGAACATGTGAACCAACCACACTATTAAAATTTTTGGTCTAATTTAAGTACAATAAAGAAAATCATACTAAATCATAAGGAAAATCACAGCAAATAATTTAGGTATATTCAGTTTTAGAAAGTTTAGCTCATGTATGACATGTACATATATGAGAGTATATTTTCAAAGACCACAGTTGTCTTCCCCTTCCGCCATCTTGTTACCAATTGGCTTATAACAATACTTACCCTAATATTCTATTCATTCCATGTCTAGCAGCATAGTGTAATGGAGTATTGTGCTGGTAGGGTTCCCCATAAGATGTATTTGGATCAAGAGATTCTTTTAGCTGAGGATTATTTTCATATATTTGGCAAGCCAGGTTTTCATCACCATTGATGAGTGCTTTTCGGAATTTGGTAGTTGTATTTCCCATGTTTTGTTTTCTCTTCTGTAAGCAGTGGCACCTTTTTATTTCCTCTTTAAGCCACTTCTTGAATGCTTCTGCAGCATGTTTCACATTCTAATGAAAGGAAAATTATAAAACAGTAATTACAAAGCCTATTCTAAAGAAACAATCTAAGGGAAAAAACAGTATTATATTTTATCAAATTTATCTTAGCTAAATAAACTTCAAATTTTTAACACTGCCCAAAATAACTTCTTTAAGTTAAACTGTAACATTTTCCCACATAAACGGTTAAGGTTTTACAGGCTGTACTTTGTACTATAAAGTAATTTACTTATATGAGCTTTTCACTTTCCTCTTCACATAGGTACTAACCCAGCCTGACTGAGTTTTATAGTTAAACACATTTAAATTTCTATACAAATTATATATAAATCGTACTCAGCTAATTTGTATAGTAGTAAAAAAAAATAGGAAATTTTGGTCGAGTAAGAATCGAGGTCTTAAACTACAGCAAAAGCAAAATGAAAATGCTCAGCACTGAAAAGGACATCAAAGAAAAGCCTTTTACATGAAAATATGTTGGATTATACAACTCACTGATACCCAAATAATCACAGCAAACTGATAAAGCTGTTTACACATAGAACAAAGGAGACAGTGATTATTCTGTCTTTTAAGATCATTAAATTTATTTCCTTTCCTATAGAGAACTCAAAACAAGGCTAAAACTACCAAATACTTTTGAATACTATGTTTGAAAAGAAGTTATGTTAAAGATAATATGGGTATGTACTACTGAGGCAATGTGAGGTGGGTGGGGGAAGGTCGAAAAAAACATTGGACCTGAAATTTGAAATACCATATTTGCCTACACTGACTGTAATTTTAAGGAAGATATTCATCCTCTAAAATCCTCAAGTTCCCACTTATAAAGTGAGGAAAATGACTTTCTCAGCAACAGCTACAAGGATTACAAGAGTAACTTCATATTAAAGTAGTTAGCCCTGAGTTCGATCCTTAGCACCAAAAAAAAAAAGTTATTACAGTGTTTGTTTAATTTGTTCAACAAATGCTAGTTTTGCTCTATTCCATTAAGTGCTGTTTCTAAATCTGTTATTGATTCATGAGTGGTAGTTTGAATATTTGCTAAAGACTCATGTGTTTAAGGCTTGGTGCCCAGCCTATGGCACTACTGTAAAGTGGTGAAACCTTTGAAATGTGGGGCCTAGTGGGAGAAGTTAGGTCACTGGGGCATTCCCTTTGGAACCACAGTCCCTTCCTCATTCTCTTTTGCTTCCTCACTACAATGAGGTAAGCATGCCTCCTCAGCCACACACTCCCACCATGATGTACTGTGCCACCACAGGCCCAAAACAACAGGGCCAACGGACTGTGGACTGAAACATTTGAAACTATGAGCCCAAATAAACTTTCTTCCTTTTAAAATTTAATTATCGATGTGTGCTCATGAGTGTCTGATTTATTTTACTTAGTAGTATATTCTCAAGGAACATCCATTTACATACAAATGACTCTAGTTTATCCTTCTTTATGGCAGTGTAGCACTCCATTGTGTAGAAAAGCCACATCTTTTTTAGCCATTCATTGGTCGTTGGGCATTTGGGTTGTTTCCAAGACCTAGCTATTACAAACTGTGTTGCTATGAACATGGTTGTGCATATATCTCTGTGGTATGACGATTTTAACTCTTCTGGAAAGATCCCCACTAGGGGAATAGCTGGATCAAATGGAACCTCTAGTTCTAGTTGTTTGAGGAATCTCCATATTGATTTCCACAGTGGCTGGACCAGTCTGCATTCCTACCAACAGTGGAGGAGGGTTCCTTTCTCCCCACAGCCCCTCCAGCATTTGTGGTTGGTTGATTTTTTCATAGATGCGATTCTTTCCGGAGTGAGATGGTATCTTAATGTTGTTTTGATTTGCATCTTGGAAATGACTAGTGATGTTGAATACTTTTTCATATATTTATTTGCCATTTTTATTTCTTCATTTGAGAAATGTTTATTCATTTCAGTTGTCCATTTTTGGATTGGGTCTTTAAATTTGGGGGGTTTAATTTTTTCGAGTTCTTTATATATTCTAGATGTTAGACCTTTGTCTGATGGATAGCTAGTAAAAATTTTTTCCCATCCCGTGGTTTTTCATCCTGCTCTACTGGTGATTTCTTTTGCTGTGCAAAAGCTTTTCAATAGCATGTGGTCCCAAGCACTGATTCTTTGTATTGTTTCCTGTGCAGTCTGGGTTCTGTCCATAAATTTTTTCCCGACCCCTGTATCTTCAAGGGTTCTTCCAATTCTATTCTCATGGGCACACATCGAATTGTTTCTCTGATATGAGAAACCATAACTGTAAATAAGGACAAAGTAGTGTAATGGATATCATATAAAAGGAAGATAATATACAAAGGAGAGGAGTACCAGAAAGAGGGAAGGGGGAAAAGCAGGAAGGGAAAAAATGGAAAGAAAGGGGAAAGGGAAATCATGGAGAATTGTAAATAAACCTGCTGTAAATAGGGATGGAGGGAACAGAAGGGAGGGGAGCGTAGAGGGGGGAGACCCAAGAGACACCATGTACAGGTACAAAACAAACATGTTAAATGCGATCAATATATGGACAACGTACCAATACATGTTCTTGGTTAAAATAAATAAATAAATAAATAAAATGTAACTATCAAGTATTTTGGCACAGTAACAGAAAGTTAACACAATGATCAAAATTAGCGACAAGGAACTGTATAGTAACAGGTGGTATGAAAAAATGCTCTATCCAAGAATTGGTGAGTATACATGGAGTTCAGGGTCTCCAGCACTGAATGGACAAGAAATAAAACTGAAAATAGACTGGACCAGATAACTTATAGTTTAATGTGAAATAATAGTTAAAAACTTCGACAAAGGGCATGAACTTTATCACTTATGTTTTAGAAAATTAACTCTTGTAGCTAGCTGGCTATGGTGGTGCATGCCTATAGTTCCCACACTCCAGCACCTAAGGCAGAAGGATCTTGAGTTTGAAACCAGCCTGAGCAACTCAGAGACTTAGTGAGACCCTATCTCAAATTAAGAAATGGGCTAGGGATGCAGTTCAGTGTGAAGGTCCTTGGTTCAATCCCCAGTAGGGAAAAAAAATTAACTACTATGAAAATATAAAAAATAAAATGGAAGGAGGAAAATTTAAGAGGCAGAAAATATAAGAGTCTAACACATTACCCAATTAAATTAGTGGCAGGCTAGTCACTCAACATTAGAATATAATATGTATGCTGTTCACACAATTGTAGCACCAATCTCAACAGAATACAATTAAAGGATGGAAAACAAGTGAGTTGTTTCTCTAAAAGTTTCCTATAAAAGAACAGCTCTCAATCATGACTGTACATTCTTATAACCTAGAGAACTTCAGAGTCCTATTGGCCAAACTACATCCCAGAACAATTAAATCAGAGTTTCTAGGGGTGGCAATCTGGGTAGCACCCAGATGTTGGGTGATTTCAATATGCAGATACCACTGCATAAAAAGCTCCTAGATCCTTCTAGTTAAATGTAACGGTAAGACATCTGCCAAATCTAATTTGGAGACAAGTGTTATCTACTGATTACAGCAATACATTTTTCTGGCCCACAACTATACTTAATGAGGTCACCAACCAGGCCTTTTATGGATCCTTTGTTACTGATTTTTTTTTTTTTTTTGGGTGCTGGGGATCGAACTCAGGGCCTTGTGCTTGGTAGGCAAGCACTCTAACCACTGAGCTAAATCCCCAGTCCCTGATTTTTTAATTTTAAATCTGAAACTACACATGCATAGTAAAATATTTTGAAAAGGTAAGTAAAAAGAACTAAAATAACCCCAGTCTATTAACTGGAAAATAACCACTATTAGCATTTTGATAAATAACCGTCCTTTTATTATGTGTGTACATACATATACATATTCTTTAATTGGATCATACTACATATTTTTAAGATGTTTATTTAATTCTTTGGAGAGTTGCTGAATTTTTAGCCTAAAGTAGTACTACTTTCTTGTCTCATCTTATATTAGAAGAGTAAATCTTTTCCTCTTATACTGTGTATTTATCACAATATACTACAGATATAGGATTTTTTTCTTTTTAGGGACAGATGATTTTGTTCTATCTTTTGTCTTTCACAGAATTTAGGATTCACGTGTTTATTCTCAGTAAAATAATTTGTTTTGAGGTGCAGCTCTAAGGACTTAAGTGTTTATTACTCTTAATATGAACTCCATTCAGCTTGCTATATATTTTCACCTACACAAATATGAAGGATATCATGTGTATTTTGAAAAGTCTGGCCTAAGAATTTAGACACTTTCAGTTATTTAGGTCTGATCTTCGCTGACAGAATGCAGCTCAAATTGCAGCTACTTTCGGAGTTCTGGATTAGATTAATAAATAACACATTTTCTTTGATTTACATTATAGTATTACTTCAGAGAAATGTTCTATAAGAAAAAATAATTCTATATATCTAAGATGAAGAAAGAAGAAAGAAATATATCTTGAGGTACTTAAAGTACCTCAAGATACTCTGAAAAATCAGTAATATGCTAAATGGTCATTAAATGTTACTGTTACTCATATTAAAAAGCATAATGGCATCTAGAAGCTTTTCTGAGGCTTTCAGTTATTTTCCAATCTGCTTCATTTTAAAAATCTGATCGATAAGCCTGAAAAGTCACCAGGAAATAAATTATTTTAAAAGTCCTGGGGCTGGGGATTTAGCTCAGTGGTTAGAATGTTTGCCTAGGAAGCACAAGGCCGAGTTCGATCCCCAGCACCAAAAAAAAAAAAAAAGTCCTAATTCCATTCCTCTCAGATTTATTCTCACAAGTCTTGCCTAGAAATTTGCTAGATGTATCCTTTTATTTTCAGAGCCACATTAATTATTGCACAAAGTGATTATTCATTCACTCTTTGAATCAAAACCCTTATGTGACATTTCTCTATTTAATATGTAATACTACATATAAAGGTTTGAGTTTATACTCTTTCTTTTGGGGGTACTATTACAAATGGTACTTAAAAATCAAATTTTAAGTGTTCGTTTCTAGTACGTGTATACAAATACTGCTGAATTTGTATATTCACCTTGTTTCATTAACCTGCTAAATGCATTTATTAGTTCTAGAAGTAAAAAACACTAGACTTTTTTGTGTGTGATTTGAAAGTAAATTAACAATGTTTATACAGAGACAGTTTTATTGGCTCCTTTTAAGTATGTATCCTTATTTCTTTTTCTCATCTTATTGCATGCATTTTAAAATTAATGGCCAGAATTGTGAGGATAAACAGGATAACTGCATATACTCCAATCATCTCGCCCTATATATTATTATAAAGTGAAAATAGTGGTTTTACGGTGGAGAAACCTGGGAGATACCAACTTAAACCTGCAACACATTGATGTCATGTGCCCTGATTTGATGCACTAAAAAAGGGACCTAAATTCTGTAGCATTCTTGTGTAAAATATGTACACCATCAATCTAAATTGAGGAAATATTTGAGAAACTCAAATTGCGAGACATTTTGCAAAATAACTGGACAGTAATTCTTCAAAAGTATTAAGACGATGAAAGATAAGAAAAGACTACGACAGTTCACAGGTTAGTGGAGTCTAACAAGACATGGCAACTAAATGCTATGTGAGATTCTAAATTTGATTTTAAAGTGGAAAAAAAAGTCAGGTGTGATGGGGCACGCCTGTAATCCCAGTACCTGGGAGGCTGAGGCAGGAGGATTTTCAGGAGTTTGAGGCCAGCCTGGACTGCATGGTGAGACTCTGTCTCAAACAAAGCAAAAGAACTCAATAAAATAGAAAAAAAAATTGAAAACTGGTAAAACCTAAATAAAATATATATAGTTTCTCCCCATTATCATTAGAGGATTGGTTCCAAAAACTTCTATGGATACCAAAGTCTACTAATGCCCAAATTCCTTCTATAAAATGGCACAGAATTTGCATTAAACCTATGCACATTTTCCTATAAACCTTTCTTTAAATCATTTCTAGATTACTTATAATACCTACACAATGTAAATGTTACATAAATGGTTGTTATACTCATTATAAAGTCTTTATATATTCAGTACAGAGTAATTTTTCTCAAATATTTTTGACCCACAGTTAGTCGAAACCACAGATACAGAACCCACAGACACAGTCAACCACAGTTCAATTAATAGTATCATACACATTCTAATTTTTTACTTTGATAAGTGAACTATGGTTATACAAGATGTTAACATTAGGGGAAATTAAGTGAAAGGTAGACAGGAACTCTCTACTACCTTGCAACTTGTCTCTGCATTTCAAATTACTTAAAAATTAAAAAAAAAAATTACTGCTCCTACATCAGGAACAGACTGTAAAAAGGCATGGACAAAAATAGGAAAACTAATTTGGAGGTTACTAAGGTAATTCAGACAACAGATGATAGTGTCTTAAATCAGAATATTGATTTGATATGTTGAGAAGTATTTGGAATCTGGTTATATTTTAAACAGTATTTACTTAGAAACAGAGTTGAAACACAGAAGTATGAGCCACTAATCATATCATAAAATAAAATAACAAATGGAATTAAAAAGGACAACTTTCTGAATTCACAAATCCTTGTAAGGCCAGTTTTCCCCTGGAAAATAAAGGGTACCCCAAGGGGGAAAAAAAAAATCAATGCTCTTCACTGCTATTTTTGGTACCAAACATCTAGTATCTTTTCAATTTCTTAACCCAGGGTATTAAGCTGTGCCATATAAATCTCAATGTCCACTGGCTCCTCTGGACTGGATTTCTCTGTTGCTAAGAAGAGACAACAGAAGAAAACAATCAAGGTTAAAAACAGCTACCTGATCTGTATCCCTTCAATTAAAAAGTATACACCCTACTACTTGGGTCCAACTTTAAAACTTCTCATTTGGAGGACAAAAAAGAAAAAGGTATGTTTTGACTTTTCCTGCAGCATGGGATATATAGTCAGCTTTAATGATACCAGCATTTAGGGTTTGACTAAGAATGTAGATGACAGGAAACTAGTAATCATTAGGAAGTACTGTACCTTTTACAAAATCTTTATGGCTTCCTACAGGTGAAGGGTAAAGCCAAACTCTTAGAAAGTGTATGACTATGCCTGTATAAAAGCATTTTGGAGAAAATTAATTTACCTGAGACTGAAGATTTGCATAGGGGAATAAGAAGAGGGAAAGCTGTATAGCTAAGTAAAGCTGAAACCCTGGGTTCTTATACTAAAAGTCTGGCTTTAGCTTTAACTTTCTCAACTCAATTTCAGCCAGAGCAAGGCTAAAATTGGCAAATCTTTGCCAAGCATGGTGGCTCACATCTGTAATCGCAGCACTTGGGAGGATGAGACAGGAGTATTGCTGCAATCTCTTTGGCTACAAAGTACAGTAAGTTAAGGGCCAGCCTGAGCTACAAAGCAAGACTCTGTCTTAAAAGAAAAATCAAAAAACAAAATAAAAAAAAATTGGCAAATTCCGGTCAACCTTGGTTTTCTCATCTAGAAAATAATATTCACTTCAGAAGGCCATTTTAGAGATTAAATCTGATAATATACATAAAATCTCACAATTTATATGAAATAATTGATATAATCTTTTTTCTACTTAAAACTATAAAGTTTACATCTCTATACAAACACTATTTATAGCATAAAATAATCATTGATTCATAACATTATAGGACTAGAAAGGACAACATCTAAATCTTTCCAGTTGTATTCCCAGGTTTTAACCTTAAAAGTTCTTAACATTCACGGCTTATTGTAAGCAAATGACTGCCTTATACACTACATACTTTAAAAGTCTGTGCTGAATTTGGCCATGAAATGGTGACTAAAATCCTTTATTAAAAATATCTGGTGTCTCATATCTACTTCCTATTTCTACCATATATTACTTATTTGTATCTCAATTTCCTCATTGGTAAAATGGGGAGAAGAACACCTAGTTTTCAGAATTTTCATGACTACATGGGCAAAACACTTCCTACAGTTCCTGGCACATAGCAGCCATTCAAAACTTTTATCTCAAAAAAAAAAAACCTTTTATCTCTCTTCTCCTATCATGATTTGCAGGCATTTGGCAAAAAGTCAGTTGCTCCCTTCAAAGAACTCAATACTTATTCCTAAAACCTTATGGAAAATATCACCATTATATATAACAAGAATATATAATGGTACATAACTGGTAGTCATTTATTAGGGTGTCTGACTTTGGCAAATTAAAATCTACACACTTTCCCAACTACATTCTGAACAAAAGTTAATTCCATTTTCATTATTTTTCTAGGTAACTGGCAGTATTAACAAAAGTCTGTCCTACGTAACTGCTCTGACAAATACTAAGTAAAAGGGAGATAGAATTGAGAAGTGCAAAGCTAAGATCAAGAGACAGACCCTGCACTGGGACAATATGAAACACGCGCACGCACACACATATATACAAACGTTTGACAGTAGGTAAAGAGGTTTCAGTCTGAAATGTTGCTAAAAATGAAGGTTTAAGAGATTTACAGTCAGCTTGCCAACCTGCATATTAAATTGGTGTCAACCATGGCTTCACAGAAGATCAGGACAACCCATAGTCTACAGAAAAATTTTTTAGTGTTAGAGTATGTTGAAAATGACCTGAGCTGAGAAAACCTTTTAACAACAAAAATAACTTCCATGTAATATGCAGCCCAGAATTAAAATTCACTTTGTTATTCCCACATCTTCATAAGGGACTGCTCCAAATGAAACGGCTACATAAACACGAAAGTATTATATCAGTAATAAACTGATGAATTTAATTGCCTAAAGTTTCTCATAAGCAAGAAGAGATAATCCAAAGTATTCTGGCTTCTTCTGGATACCTTTTAGTACACATAGCTTTCACAATGTGGTAAAGGGTGCCACAGTTAGAAAAGGAAGAAATGAAAACACTGTAGCATCAAAAGCCAGCAACCAACTGCTGCTTTTTGCAAAACTGGCAAATGAACACTGAAAATAGGTAGCATAAGATCCATAAGTGGAAAACTGCAAAAACCTACAACACAACTACTATATGAAACACCACTCTTTTCTATTTTCCATTAAAACATAATTACCTCTAAGGATTACAGCTCTTCATGTAAGTAAAATTTCCAGGAAGCTGAAATCTTTCTTGGGTAATACTCAACCTTCTACTCAAAATAGTATGTGTTATACTTGAACTCCCTCATCGATTATTTTTCAAAATTTGAATTCAGAATTTCATACAATGACTGCAAAATAAATATTTCAGGTTCTAGTGCTATGTTGCTATCAGAGAACAGTTTAATTTCAGCAGCTTTAGCATCTCTGACTACTCAGCATTTTTTCTTGATTTTGAATACTCTACTATATTGTCTCTATTTCAAAAACATAAATGAAAATGTTAAATTTGAAGTGTTCATTTCGGAAGTAGGGAAGTCAAGCTCTCAAAGTTGATATATTTTAGACAAAGAAAAATTATGGTTCAAGAGGCAAACCTTTAGCCTTTCCCTAGAGTTAATCACATATTCCATTTTAAAAAGATAAAAAATTCATACTATGTATGGAAATATAGACATCTGTAGTCAAATATTGTTTTGAAAAAGTAACTGTTAATTTTTAATGTTTTAAGCAATATTAAATGCTGGAAATTTTAAAAAGTGAATTATAATTGGGACTTTTTCTCTAATTATTATGTACATACCAAATTAGTATAACTTTACAAAATAAAAGAGTGATTCTCTTTCTCAACCAACTACAAAGAGCAAATATAGAATACCTACAATAAGAAATTGTTTATATTATCTTCATTGGAAAAGATCTCATTTCACTATCCACTATCCACTCCCTTAAAGTCAACAATTCTTACTAGCTGTGCTGTTCTCCACTGGAAGGTACTCCTGAACTTAATATTATGAGGAGAAATCTAAAGTATTACACTGTATCACAGCATAAAACTATGTCACATCTAACAGCCCTCACTTTTTCTTATTCATCATCCCAAATAAATTCATCAAGATGAACTAAGTTTATTCATTATACAACTTCAGCCTGATTTGTATAAGAGCATTCCACCATGTTGCAAAAGTGCTACCAGAACAGCTATCCTTGAGACAGCTAACCTTAAGAAGGTCAGCATGCAGGGCCACTGCTGGTGTCTGGGCTCTTGGATTTCAGGAGACTTTCCATCATTCCCTAATTGTAGTAGTTCAATGTGGCTACACTGTGCAATGTAGTTACATGCAAAACACCTGCATTTCTTCTGGGAATCTGGAATTTTGGTACATGCTACAAAGCTATGTAATGACCAGCCTTCAGTAAAAACCCCGGGCACTAATTCTCCAGTGAACTTCCTTGGTAGATGTCATTTCACATGTGTTATCAGAATTCAGTGACGGAGAAATTAAGCACACTTGCAGTGACTTCACAGTGAGGAGATGCTTGGAAGTTTGTACCTGTTTTGTTCTGTGCCTTACTCCATGCTTCAAATCCTTTTGCTGCAATAAATTCTAGCTGTGAATACAATTATATGGTGAGTTCTGTGAGTCCTAAAGACAATCACTGAATTTGGGGGTGGGTAAAACAGAAGCAGGATACATCAGATCATTTCACTAACATATGGTAAAAGCACAGACTGGACAAAGAAAGGATCAAGGGTTGGAACCTTTCATGCCTGGGTAATTATGGAGTAACCTACACTATGAACATAGATGAGATGCTTTCTGCTATGACGGATAAAAGTTGCCTATGAAATTTGAAAATGATAGCTCTGATACCAGGACTGCTAGATGGCCAATATTCTGGCTCACTGGGTTAAACTGACTAAACTAGGGGAGGGAACAAGTACACCTGGGTGGTATTTTTCACTTTTCTTCTTTCATATAGTGCACCAAATATTCCCAAAGGTGCACCTTGGGTGGGCCAAAAATGTAGTAAGTTTATATTTGTCTTCTTCCAAGTGAGAGAAAAAGGGTTAAATCAATTTCCAAGACTAAAGTAAAGCTTTAGACAAATTCTAAGGGAAAAAGCAGTGTTGGGTACCTTCCAATAGTTCCTCAGTTTAGACTGCTGCTCTCTTAACTCCATCCCCTTTGCATTCTAGCCAGACATACCAAGTCCAACCTTTACGCCTCTTCTCATAGCTATAATGCTAACCTGTAAGTGAAAATTTACCACTAGGGATTCAATAAATTTTTAATGAGAAAAAGTTCTTAGAAAATTGTTTTGTAGTTTGTGGGTTTTGCATCTCAATGATGATAAAACTCATGTAAAATGTTATATGCTTGTAAATTCATAAATGGTAGAAGGATAATCTTCATCAAGAAAAGCTGAAGGAAAAAATGTTAATGAGATAGAATTCTGTGCTGCTGGTGAGCAGGTTGAGAATCCAAATATTAGAAAAAGAGTAAGTTCTCACAACTGATGATTTTTGCCCATTGGGAGCCTCTGCCAAGAAAAAAAAAAAAGACGAAATAAAATGAGAGACAATCTCTAGAAGTAGATTCACTTCAAGGAGTTTTAAAAAACACCTTCCAGTTGCTGATGAGCTCTCAATGAAATCAGATGTCTGACCCTTAGATGCTCATTTTTCAGCCTGATGTGCACATTTGTGAGTGCATTAATTTGGACTCTAGACTGATAAGATAAAATGCTTTAGAAACCCTTGCTTGTCACTTGAACTAGAAATAAGCCTGCTAGGCCTTGCAGTCTCTGCTTTGCTGCTGATAAAGACTAGCTGCCAGTTTTGTAGGAATTCCGAATTCACACATCCTAATTGCCTAGGCCTGATTCTAAGCTAATACCTGATTCTGTCTGATATGGGCAGTTTCAGTCCCAGCATGAACTCTGTTGAACTGAAAATAGGCACAGGCTCATTGAACAGAACTCAGACTCTGGGACTCTTGCAGATTTAGGACACTCCTCTGTGGGCCTTAAACTATGAAAAACATCAATGGACGCCAGACGGATTGTCTGGGCCACATCCAAATACCCACAGGAAAGAGCTTATTCTCTGATGGGACACTCAAATTGGGCTGCTAATCAACTCTACATTTATGAAACAGTGGCTAAGTGATCTCTAACTTGTTTGTTTTGCCAGAAACTGCAAGTAGGGGCAGGGCACATCACAAGAAGTATGATCCTGCCACCTACTCCAAACAGATTGGATTCTGGATCTTTAGGAGATGCTTCAGACCTACTAACTTGTGTTCATGTATCCAGACTAGCAGAAATTTCCAAGAGTGGACCCGTAGCTGGACTCTACTTCCTGCACCTATCTCCTGCACATATACCTTAGCAAGGCAGTTTAATTATTAAGTATAACTTCCCTCCCAAAAGGGACTGCTTTTTCTTATGAGGCTAACTAGATACTTAGAAAAAGTGAGAGGGAAAATTATGTAAACCCATTATGAAAAGTTTCAAAAATTCAGTTGTTCATCCTGACCAATTCCTGAACATACTATATGTGTCTTGTTGGTCAAACATAGAAATATAAATAAAAAATAAATTAAAAAATATATGGGTGTTGCTGGAATTAAATAAACTCAAGGCCTTTTGTAAACTAGGGAAGCACTCTGCCACTGAGTTATAACCTAAGTCCTAATTCCCTTTTCTAATTTAAGTTAGAGATTATTTCACAATCATAAGCTTACCTGATGATTCTATACTCTTCTATTGCTAGATAACTATAGCCCTTAACTAAGAAAACCGGTTGAAAATTTCGTATTATATTCCTGTCCCTCAACTCTACTTCTACTGATTCAATCTAAGAAACATAGTTTTAAAAAAAGTACTATTACAAGAGAGATTTCAGAAGAAAAGTACACTTATTTTAAAAAATTTTTAAATTTTTATCACTACATGTACACAATGATCACATTCATCATGGGGAGTTTGGTACATGTACATAACATGTCTCAATTCTTTTTATGTCCCCTTGCCTTTCTCTTCATCCCCCCACCCTCTCTCTCGGTCCCCTTCCCATCTGCAAAAGTTCTTGGTGTTTAAAATCAAACATCAAGAATCTGGAAAACACTGTGACCGGGAAAACACTGTGGCTCAATGCCATGTCTGCGAAAGTGTCTTCTTGTGATGACTAATTTATACTTCAATGTCCCCCCCAAACATCCTAAGCTGTTCTAATAATAAAAGGCATTTCTCTTTTAAATCTCTTCCTCAAATCCTTTCTATTGAAAAAAACTTAATATAACATAAAGAAGGAAAAGAAGCAAGCTCAAAGGAAATACCCACGATCTATTAATACTGCTATTCAGTCAAAACACATGAATTTAATAGTTAAGACATTTTCATATAATTTTCAATAGGATTACTTTAGAACCTTCAGTTTTTAATTCACTGATTGTGCAAGAAGACAATCAGACTCCTTTTCAGATCAAGGGGCTACAAATGCTTTGCTCCATTATATTCCTACGTAAATGTTTATTTACCCAACAACTGTTAACACTGGTAAGAGTAACCTAATTTTTCTAGAAAAACTCCATTCTACTGCTATCATGAGACAGTTTTCGTAGGACTGGCTCCACTCCAGGGGTAGAAAAATTCAATGGAGAAAGAATAGTATTTCCCACAAATGATGAAACAACTAGAAATCCACGAGTAAAAAAGTAATTTCCTTGGGCTGAGAGTATGGTTCATTAGTACAGTGCATACCTAGCATGAAATAGAAGTACACAGAGCGAGTTCCTTCATTTTCTTTCTTTCTTTTTTTTTTTTGGTGCTGGGGCTCGAACTCAGGGCCTTGCTTGCTAGACAGGCACTCTAACCACTGAGCTAATAATCCCCAACCCCTCTTCATTTTCTCATAGTCAAACTTACAAATTATCTCACACTTGAACTTTTCTTCCTGTTACAGTGAAAGTACATTCTTTGCAAAGCAAACCCATGTGTTCTATTTAGGCTATGAGTCCTTTCCTTTTCAAAAATTATACCTTTCATTTACTTTATCTTATTCATATGCCACCAATCCTCTAGAATCCAGAATATGATCTGACCTAAATCACCAATCAGCTCTATTATTTCTATCTTTAAAAATCTCATCCTTTAAAAGATTAACTCCTCAATAAATGCTTGGTCAACTGTATATCCACACACCAAAAAAGAGTAATTTTTCTACCCTACCTCAAACCAAATTCCAGATGCACTGTGCAGAGCCATATGCGAAAGGTAAAACAATACCACTTTTGGAAGAAAATATGGAAGACCAAATTTTCATGATCACAAGGTAAATACCTTACATAAGACAACTCCTCAGAGATATTTAGGCGAGTACATATCATTTAGGAGTAGAAGACAACTTTTGTACAAAGTATATACTACCAATTAAGGTAGTTATTAAGTACCGGTTACATAAAAATTAAAATATTTAAAACCCTCAAATATCAAATCAGGACCAACTACTCTGAATTCAAACTCACAAAGGGAACTAGGTACTGACCTCTCTTGGAGAATACTAAAGAAGCTATGATATAGTTATAAATCATGATGCAAAATTATCGAAAAGCAAGATGAACAACAAAATACTACTATGACTGTTACGAAACATCACAGCCAATGACAGTAATTAATATTTCACATATCATACAGATTTTTCATAAACAACCCCTCCCCAAAACATATGAAGTACAATTTATGCCAGGGAAAGTATATTGCCAAGGGAAAGAAAGAAAGAAAGAAAGAGAGAGAAAGAGAGAGAGAGAGAGAGAGAGAGAGAGAGAGAGAGAGAGGGAATCAAACAGTAATTTCAAATACAAACCAAACTGGCACAGAACATACCAATTATATAAGTTAAAAGAAAAATGGAGCAGTTATATGCTGGAAGTCAATGACTGGGAGCCTACACTAGAACCACATGATTTTCAAGTGCACCAATAAGAGGAAAAGGCAGATAAACTCACACAACAAATATTTACTGATCACTTACTGAGTACGAGGCATTATTCTAGGTGAAGGAAAATACAGCAGGAACAAAACAAAAATTGCTGCACCAGGAGAGTTAATGTTCAACAACACGAAGTGCTATTTTGAAAACCATAAAGCCAGTGAGAGAGAGTATTAGGATGCTATAAAGTTTAAAAGGCTAATCAAGGATGGTCTTCCACTGAGGTGACATTTGAGTAAAGAGCTGAAGGAGGTAAGGTAGTGAGCCATGCAGTATATAGAGGAGAGTTTTCCAAATAGAGGGAACAGCCAGTACACAGACAGATGCACACCCTATGTGTTCAAGGAACAGAAAGGAGACTGCCGTACTACGGTTTAATAAGGAAGAAAGCAATAGATATGAAGTATTGAAGATGCTGTTGAAGGTCATCATAAATCACTACACTTTTATTCTGGTTAAAAAGGAAAGCTACTGAAGGGTTTTTAGTAAAGTGAAATGATCTGGCTTCCATCTAACACGATCATCATGGATGCCTGGTTGTTGAAAAGACTAATGAGGTAGGAGAAAGACAAGAAGCAAGAGATCGTTTAAGAAGTGGGTGCACTAATCAAAGATGATAGCAGCTTGGATGAAAGAGTTAATAGTAGAGGTGATGAGCATTCAATTTGATTCTGGATGTATTATGAAAGTAAGCACAGACAAAATTTCCTGGAAGTTTAGAAATAGGAGCGAGAAAGTAGGTAAAGGTAGGGATGACACCATAATAAGGTTTTTGGTCTCAGTGCCTGGAAGGATGGAGTTACAATTACTGAGAGGAGAAGACTGCAGGAGGTGAGGTTTGAATAGAGTGAGATGTGCTTATATTTTAGCTACCTACAATATCAGACAAAAGAATATACAAGATTGAAGCTCAAGTAAAAGGTCTAGCCTGGAGATACAATCTGAAAACTGATAATACAGAGAGACTATTGAATTGCTTGTACAAAATTTTTATAAAAATATAAACCTTAACCTGGTTTGGTGGCACACACCTGTAATTCCAGCACTTTGGAAGCTGAGGAAGGAGGACTGCAGGTTTGAGTGCCACCTGAGCAACTCATTGAGAATAAAAAGGGCTGGAGATGTAGCTCAGTGTACGGGCCCTCCTGACATTTTCCAATGTATTTTTCCAATTTTAAAATGCTAACATTTGTCTCTTAGCTAATGAACAATCCATGTAGGTTAAATAGGATAGAAAAATTAGGAGGCAGAACAGCAGTATATATAGACTACAACAAGGAGTAAAGGGTATGAAGAAAGAGGGAAAGTACAAGCTAGGAGACTGATGTCATTGTGCTGTGTTTAAAACTGGTACTTGATGTGTATGTAGTTAATGTTACCTAGGTCTAAAGGCAAAGAATTCCAAATGGAGAGGTGTCTTTTAAATCATATTTTAGTAACAGGTGGGTGAGAGAGTCTCCTGAGTAAACAGACCTGTACTGTCTTTTCTCCCCTCCAAGAACACCATGTCAGTATGATGCTAGGTTAATCTTCCTCTGATCCTGCCACTTTATTTTTTACCTTTTCTCATGAATTAACATTTGGACTTATAGTTCTTTTCACTCATTTTTTAAATCTCCCCACCCATCCAGGCTTTCTCCATCAAAGTTCCTCATCAAAACCAATAAACACAATTACCTGAGTATTTCTTAAATCTTCCCAGTGAGAGTGTGTAGTTCCTGTCATTCTAGAGATATGGGTGAGAAATAAATTAATTTCATATAATAGATAACTGCAATAGCAGCAACACCTGGAACTTGTCAGGAATGAAAACTCTCAAGCCCCATGCAAGCATAATGAATTAGAAACTGGAAGTAGGGCACAGCAATCTGTGTATTATCAAGACTTCCAGATGATTCTGATACATGCTAACCTTTAAGACTTTCTGGTTTAGAGAATTAAGGTTCAATTTTGTCAAGGATTTCAGATGAAAAAGGCTACTAGACTATAAAATCTGTGTACCTGCAATCTTAGTATTTTTCATTTTCTCTTGCATTATGCACCTGTCATTTAACCCACATTCAGAGTTTTTGAATAGTTGAAAAATTAGAAGTACTCCCTCCCTGAGTTTCCCTGTTTTTCCTCATTTTATGACATTGAGTTGTTAGTCCAATCTTTATCCTTCCTTCCGAGTCTTCCCTGTTCTTGTTTAAGACAGAGTATCACTAAGTAGTTCAGGCTGACCTTGAACTCACTATAATAGCCAAGGCTGGCCTCAAACTTGCAGCGATCCTTCTGCCTGCCTCTTGAGTGCTGGGATTACAGATGTGTGCCACCATGCCTGGCTCCTAGCGTTTCCTATTTTATAGAAAAAATAATTAAAGTTGCCCCAATTAGAATATCATAATTTCTAAAGTAATTCTGTGGATGTCATGTCAAGTCACATTTCAGATATAGATAGAATGTAGTCACACTGGTCATGTAGCAAGTCCAGCACTGTACAAAAGTAGAGAGACCAAATAATAAAATTATCACCACCCATCTTTATCTGGTCAGAGTCTAAACAGCTAGTTTAATCAACTTAAACAACAAATTAGAAAGGTTTAAAAAGAAAATAATCTACTTTTACAACTGATTTCTGGAAATAAAAAACAAATGTATTATCAAAAACTCAATGTTTTATTTATTCATTGGCAATAATGTATGCCCTTTTCTTATTCTTTGCTCTATGTATTAAATATGGAAAAAAAGAATCTTAACATTCACAAGTGTCATCCAGTTAGCCAGTGACATAGCATATTGTCCACACCGTACTATCAGTTTACCATTAAAGTTTCCCAGAAACTACTCTCAAGACTGTTCACAATAACTGCAAAAACTGCATTTCATTCACACAATGTGGCAATTTTTCTCACCAACAATCCTGGTTATATTCCATCCAACCCAGAGAGTGCCTGGGTGAGTGAGTAGTTTGTTGATACTTTGTGTCCAAGCTAAAAACCATTTTAATTGGACTATAATCTTATTTTCTAAGGTTCTGAAGAAAAGTAGTACAACAACATACAGATAATGGTCAAGCATAAAAAAGCGCAGTGGAAGGCAGTGAAAAATATACGAAAAAATAGGGGCTTAAGGTCTTTTGGGTTCAAGTCCTAATTCCAGCCCTTATTTGCCTTCATTTTACAAGACAGAAGCTTTAATATTAGTGTCTTAGTCATTTTCTTCTTTGCTGGTACAAAGTATCTGGCACCCATAAGTTAAGGAAGGAGTGGTCTATTTTGGCTCATGTTTCAATCCATAGCTGGCTGACTCCAGGGCAGGACAGCACGGCAGAGCAGCCTGGCAGACAGAAAGCAGAGTGTCAAGGCAAGGGCCAGGGAGATATAAACTTTCAGGTAATGCTCACGGTGACTCTCCTCTTCCCACCGGGCCCCACCTCCTAACAGCAAGCCAATTAGTACACTGCAACATATTGTTGAGATCTGGTTCTTATTTTAAAATGTAAACTTGAGAATAGGAACTATGTCTTGTATATCTCCGAAGTCACCTACATTTACAGATATTCAATAAATTTTATTTAACTAATACTAGAATGGATTTTAATGTATCAAATAAACTTCTATACCAGTGATAGAGAACCTCTTAAGAGTGTTCAATGATATAAACAACCTGCCGCAGCATGAGTGCCATAGGTTCACCACCACTATTCTATATCTTCCAGACCCTAGCCCCAAATGCATTTTCCCTACTATGACCTGATTAAAGGACAACTCTCACCTTGTCTAATTCTATCTCAAAATTTTCCAAAGGCTCTTAGACTTAAAAACAATTTTCTGCCCAGACCAGACCGCCATTTCTCTCTTCGAAGCCAGTCTTTTAACTCAGTTCCACCACTGAACTAAAGCTCTCCCTCAACAGGCTAACTCTTACAGGACATTCAGGTCTCAGCCTTTTTTTTGTGGAGGGGGGAGGTGGTGTTGGGGATTGAACTCAGGGTCCTGGGCTCACTAGCCAAGTGCTCTACCACTGAGCTAAATCCCCAACCCCAAGGCCTCAGCTTAAAAGCCATTTTCTCTATCAAGTTCCCTGATGGTAGCTTCTCAACCAAGACTAAGATGGTCTGCCTGTCTAACTTGATAGTACACTCAACTTACTGTCTAAAACTATAATGAAATGTTCATCTGCTTCCCCAGTTATGTGGTGAACTCCCTGAGGATAAGGATCACGCCGTACTCAGTTTTATAACCATGGTTTATCATAGTGACTGGCACATAAAATACTTTTAATGAACATTATTTACTGAGCACAATGATAAAGTCTCATGTTCTAAACATTAGTTTTCCAATCTAAGAATAATCGTGTTTATCTCCCTCTCTACTTAATTTTGGAAAGAGAAACTTTTCTTAAACATGGTAGCCCAACAGGATAAAGGAAAAAAATTTCTAGAGCCTTATTCAGGAGATATATTATGACAGACAAAGCAAAACCAGCACTTTATTTTTTCAAGCAGCATAAAAAAAATACGTAACAAGAACTTGTGATTCTGGGGGATGCAACCCGAGAGATTAGCTGCCAAACTAGATAAGATCCTCAGTTAAAACAAGAGGAGGTATGAATGATGAAAGAAGAAATGGGAAGAAACTGCCACAACCTAGCATATCATCTTGAGACCACAAGGTGACAGCCTTGGATGACTAGGACAGCATTGTGCAGTTACCTTACAGCCCCAGACTTCTTCAGGGAAATATTGTCCTAATTTATTTGTTTTTGCAGTGGTGGGATGGAACTGGGGACTTAATGCATACCAGGCAAGTGCTCTCCTACGGAGTTATACTCTTTTATTGTCTTGATATGTAGCTCAGGCTGGTCTTAAACTCTTGGGCTCAAGTCAATTCTGCCTCAGCCTCAAGAGCAGCTGGGACTATAGGTATACATCAACATGCCCAGTTCCCCCTAATCTGCTTACATAACTCACTTTTAGACTTCTGTGGGAAATGAACATCACTGCTACTTGGTAGCAAAGACAATATAAAGCCAGAAGAAAATTTAGGAGAAAGTTTGTATAACCAAGATAGGAAAGAGATATTCTCAAGAGGGGAACATTGGAAATCACAGAGAAAAAGACAGGCATAAATGATTACATGAAATGCCAAAAGAAAAATTTATGGTATACAATACCATAAACTAAGACAAAAACCAAGCCTAACAAAAAGTGTTTTAAAACAAGGATTATATCCATAATATATACCAAAAAGCACAAGTTGGTAATGGTAAGAAAAATCTAATAGGAAAAAAATGAAGAAAGGCATGAATGAGCAACTCACAGAAGTAAAAAGCAAACAACCAATAAATATACCTAAAGATAGATGATTAGCCTCATAAGTACGTGGGGAAATGAATTAAGCACCATAAGAAACATTTTTATTTACATATTATGGTCAAAGAAAACATTCAGTGACTCAATTTGTAGGGGAATCAGTTAACTCTCAGACATTAATGGTGACAATAAGATTGGGTCAAATAATCCGGAATTAAGTATTAAAATTAAATCGGCCTAGAAAGATATTTATTGCAATATATTATTCATAGCAGAAGAGTAAATTGCTTAGATGTCCAAATGAGCAGTTTATTGCTGCAGAACAAACCACCCCAAACTTACGAGTCTCAAAACAATATGTTACCTCTCACGACTCTGAAGTTTCTCTGCTGGTTTCATCTCTAATTTCTCTGCTGGTGCATTCAGCTAAAGGGTCACCTGAGCTAGTAGGTCCAAGACAAACCAATTTTATGTCTACTGGGACATATCAATTCTCCTATAAGAGACCTTTTCTCCTCCTATCGGCTAGACCAGCCTGCTTGCTGGCAGTTGTAGAAAAGCACTTTTTGAAGTCTTTTAAGGATTTGGCTCCAGAACTCACACATCACTTCTACCATATTTAATGTTCAAATTCACAAAGTTAGCCAAGATTCAAGAAATGGAAAAACAGATTCTACTTCTAGATGGAAAAAGCAGCAAAGACATATCGCAAAGAGAAATACACATCAGGATGAGAGAAATTATAATCATTAAACATTCTACCACAGGTAGTAGGAGGGTGTGTGTGTATCTGTGTGTGTCCAGATTGTTACATCTTTCCTCTCACACACACTGAAATGACTATATAAGTTGTTAAAAAGACTGAAGTGCTGCTTTATGTACTCACGTGGAAAGTATTTCTAGATACATTAAGTAAAAACACCAAGCAAAAACCAAGGTGCGGAACACTTAATATACCATTTGAATGTGCTGGAGGGCTCACATACATATTTTATCATATGTATGTATATATATTTATATATATTTGGGTGTGTTCGCAAATATTTGCAACATATTTAAATATTAACTATATCCTGGACATGGAAAGAAGTCAGCATGCTGGCTGAGGATGAAGGGCAGTGAAGCCATGTTAGGAAGGCTAGCAGAAGTGTCATCCAATCAGCCTATAGGTGAGGACAATGGGTGGGTGTTGTGCGGAGATAGAAGTTGCCCAGAGCTGTGGGCCCAGGCCCAGGGGTCACCGAGATAGGGTGATAGGGGCGCATGCAGATATGAGATGGTCTACGTGGCAGAGAGGATGGGAACACAATGGAGCATATTAGTTAAAAAACAAACAAAAACTGTACAAATGATAAATCTATTAAGGCTAATGCCAAGTCTAGATTTTTACTGCCAGAGAAAATATTTATAAACATGGAAAGGGGGAAAGCTAGAACAAATCTGGGAATTGAACTGGGATTGAAATTTTAAAAAACGATCTTAGGATTTTATATATACACAGGTGTAGAAATAATTGTGCATATATATGAGGGTACATATTATATATGTATGTGTATATAAACTATACATACATGTATCCTAATTCTGTCCACTGAGAGGACTTGGAAACAATGATACGTCAATAGCAATGAGCACACTATTCCCCACATCTTTGATTTTATTTTTTTCCCTAATCTTTGATTTTAAATACAATGTTTTTACAAAAGCAAAAACAGGGCTCCTTGGAGGGTTAGAACAAGTAAAGTACAAGATGAACCAAGAGCAGCTTGTTCTGCTCGAAAGTCCGAAGGAAATGCACAATGAATTAAGCACATGGTAAGAGGCAAAGAAGCCAGCTTGAGGGGTTCTCTCTGACTAAATAGGACAGTTTAAACAGTAAAATAAACAGTAGTAGTAACAACAATACATTGAATAAAATCAAAATACGAGTCATTACTGACATAATCAATAAATGGGGGGCTACCTTACAAATAAAATACCGCTAACACGTGTAGAAGGAATAATGGAAATACCATTTGGCAATCATCATAAACGTGGTTAATTCAGGTGGGAGTCATCAATGACACTCACAAAGGCTAGTTAAGTAGAGGTCTGATAAGAAACAGGAAGCTGTCACAGTTTTGGAACGTATCTCCACAAACATTAATTACAAAAGGACACAAATATGACCTTGTTAACATTACTGTAAGTGACATGGTTTGACACTGTATGTTTCTGGATGCAACGCACTCAGAGCAGCACAACACCATTTCTGTGATATTCTTGCGAGGAACATGTCACTTGACTGGAGTCATAAGGGTACAGTACACAGATGTGGGATGAAGACTTATCCTTTACAAAACTGTCAAGGACATGAAAGACATGGAAAACTGAGGCTGAAGTCTAAAAAGATATTAAAACTAAATATGTATTCCTGGAGGGTCGTACAATATAGTACCTTGTTTTTAAAAGACACACTGCAGTGTTTAAGGGCGATGGGATATCATATGTGCAATTTGCTCAGTTTAGGGAAAGACTGATAATAGGTACCTGTATTTATGTTTATGTATATATATGCACACACATATGTGCATGTATGTATGCAGACAGATGGCAAACAACAGAAGAAAGATAGCGAAATATTAACGATGGGAAAAAATCTAGGTGAAGGGCACACAGCTCTTTGTACTATTCTGGCATCTTTTCTGTAAGTTTGAAATTATTTCAAAATGACTTTTAAAAACCTGAAATAAAGATGTGATATAGAACATTTAGTTCTGAAGCAAATGTGAATCAGCTACTGTCTTAGGCTAGGAAACGGAATGAAAATCCTACCTTAATATGTTTATTTATACATTTTCCTTTACCAGACCCTGAGTAGATCCATTAATAATGGTTTAATGCCTGTTTGGATAACTAAATGCATCTCAATGTTTACTGAAATTTTTATTCATGGATTTTAAATGCGTGTTTACAGTTCAGTAAAGCATCCACTTGTTCAACTTCGTAGTCCCAGCACCTAATACATGTAATATTTAGTCACTGTTACCTCTTTGAACAGGAACTCTACCCTGACAGTGTTCCAAGCAAAAATAAAGTGACTTGAGTGATATCAAAGATTTTGCCATACCAAAAAGGAAGGTCTATGTCAAGTTAAAATACATATGTCAAACTAAGGATAGAAAAAGATCAACTAATACCTTTCTTACGAGCCTGAGAACTATTACTTACTGGCTCTCCAGTACTACAAACAGAAGCATGTGTAACTAGAAGTAAAAAGTATTAGGCGAAAGAATAGCAAACTGTTAACAGTTTTAGTTTAAAAAATAGAATAAAATGTTTAAAATACATATGAAATCTTGGAGAGAAGAGCTGACAGTGGAAGATCACATTAAAAAAAAGTGTGAAAAAATTATTAGGTTGAACTGTATCAAATTGTGCTAAGTCACATCTCCTAATAACAGATAAGAAAAAAATCTAACAACACTGTAAGCCAGAAACTGTATGGTTTTTAATACAGTTGATAAAATACAGGTGATAAAATACTTAGGACTACTCTAAGAGTTGAAATAATGTATGTGAAACACTTAGGATGGTAGGCACAAACTAAGCACTCAATAAATGGCATTTATTTATTTTTGTAGAAAAGATGCAAAACACTGTAACAAAGGCAAGTGTCTTAAAAGTCTATTAGAGAAGTCTTAGATGAAGAGAATCATAGTCAAATATCTAGACTGTTAATTCAATGAGGAACAGACTCTTGACACCTTTATCCCTTGTAGATCCAAAATATAACAGAGCCTCATGCACAGCAGATGTCAATAAAGGTTTACTGACATGAAGAGCGCATGAAAGTAAGTTATCTGGAAAAGAAGGAAAAAAAGAGGCAGTCTGAGATCTGAAGAATAAACTGAGATTCTAAAATTTACTGTCTCCTAAGCAAGTCACATTGAGAAAAGGAATAAAATACTTAAGCATTTTGGAACAAAGCACAGAAACTTCCCTCAGGCTGGTCTCTAATAATGACAGAAACCACTTTCAAATCCTTTTTGCCAAACGTGCCACATGTAAAGTGTAATATATGAAAGAAATACTTTACAATTTAACCTAAATGGATGTTGTATAAATCTTCAAGTGGCAGGGGGTACCCAAAGCATTGAAGAATTTTTTCTACCTTCCAGTCAGGGAAAACCAGGTAAATTTAATTCAGTTCTTCCATCTACTATACTTAAACATATGAGTAAGCTCTAAATACACATATTTCACTTCACAGGTTTGAGTATATACCCAGAAAAAGATAAGAATACTAACTCTCAGAAGTGGGCAGTGCTACAGGAGTATAAAACTTACCTTGCTGTCCCAATAGCTACCTGTTAGAGTCTTGTTATGTATGACAGTTTGTATGATTTCAGAATCTTTCCATATTATAAACTCAAAATTCTCAGAGCCATGGGTTAGAGAACAAGTGGATATGAAAATATTACCCTGTTTCTTACCCTACCCAGAGGGTAAGAGGAATCAATGAATTTTTTTAAAAAAATTTCTCCAAAGTATGGCGATCATCACTACAACACTCTATCCTTATTTGGAAACAGATAAATTGTACAGAACACAAAAGCCACACCCTTAGTAATACACTCAACTCTGTCCAGTGCTTGGTTTCTGTACCAAGTAAAGTATATTTCAGGAGAGACAGATGAAGCTACATCTTCCAAACCTACTTCAAACTAAACTCTGTGAAGTATAAGTTACAAATCAAATGAATAGTCAAAAATCAACTGCTCAAAGGAAGTTTTTTTTGCGGAGGAAGTAAGTACACCTGATTTAACAAAATAATGCTTCTCAAGAAAACCAAATCACAGAAGCTACCAGACTACATTCTAGTGCTATTTACAGAATAGTAACAATGAACCTGCAGTGCACAGAGTAACAGGATTCTTAAATTATCATTTGCTTTCTATGGTGCCTTAAAAAGTAGTAAGTGCATGGAATCACATGAGAGCTACTGTCCAATTACTGACAGCATTAAAATTATATTTTAATTTCTGGAAAGTTCTGCAAGAGCAGTGTAAAAAGTAAACCGAATTTTAAGGAGAAAAAAAATCTAGTAAAAAAAACTAAAAATATACATTAAAGATATCCGGCTAATTTTTTTAAAACGCAGAACCAAGAAGGTCATGGGTAACAAGGTGTGTAATATCTGTGGCTTACACAAATTAGTAAAAGAGGTTTCTGTGAAATTAGTAAATTAGTAAAAGAGGTTTTCTGTGAAAATAATATCTTATAAAATACAGTATGATATGATCTTTAAAAATCACTTTCATATTAAGAATTTTAACCACTATGTCTCCACTACAAAGCTTTCCATACAAGGATTTTCATACCAGACACATACATTCATACTTGTAAATCAAGAATAAATCAAAACATTAAAAATCCAAAGCTATCCAAAACACTATTTGAAACATCAGATTGTTTTCACATTCTTTTCTCAGATCTACTAGTAAAGATCTTCTGGAATGGGGCTTCATGTCAATACAAGATTGTTCACATGCTACTCCGTGTGAAGGGAGCTTGTGAGACTAATTTTCAAAATCTCCACGGAAGATGCTTAATTACAGCTCTAGCTCAAATTTCATTCGAACAGCAACGTACAGAAAACAGTTCACACACAGAGTTAAGAACGGCGAGGGAGGTTAAGGGGGAGCACCCCCATTGTTTTGTTTTGGTGGCAGAAGCAGCAAAAACAGGTTCACAGGAGCGTCCGTACCTATCCCCGCCCATCGCCGCCCGGCAGAGCACTTTCACCCTTCGGCTTGCCCCAGACTAGTCCCCGAGGTCGGCAGAACCCCAGGCTTTCCTCACCGAAAAGACCGGGCGGGGGGCGGGCAGGAAAAGAGGGGGGCACCAATCCTTTAAGGACACGAGCCAGGCGGTGCAACCAGATGGGGAGGATGGGACGCGCCACGGAAGGGAGGCCGGCGAATTCCTTGGGAGAAAAGCCCCCCGGGCAGCCAGAGGATGCAGCCAGTCCAGGCTGGGGACAGACGGACAGCGCTCCTGAAGGAGGGGCAGGCACACGCTCCAGAGACTGGGAGGGCGTGGGATAGGCAGCTCGGAACTGGGAGCCCACAGCGGGCTGAAACGGCCTCACAAGGACCTCGACCGCGAAGCTCAGACTTACGGTTACTTCTCGGGCTGAGGGGAAGGGTCGGGTGGACCCGGCAGGTCTGCAGTTCTGCCTCCGCCGCGCAGCCGGTGACTTCGGGGTCCGTCCCTGCCCCACCCACCCGGACGGGCGCCCCTTCCTCGTCGGCCCCCCTGCGCCCGCCGGGCGGAGGCTGCTGGGGCCGAGAGTGCGCACTGGAGGCCCGCAGGAAGCGCCGCGTGAACCCGCGACGCGGCGGCGAGGATCAGACTGGGCGGGCGCCCCCCATCTCTCAGCCGCCGCGCCGCCTCTCTCGGGGGAGGGGACGAGGGGGCGGTGGCTCCTGCCTCCGCCTCGCGGTCAAGTCCGGCTCATGTCAGAGCCTCGGGCGCGCGCAGCCCAGTCTCCCTCCTCCCCTCCCCGGCCTCCCACTCTGCTGCGGGCGCTCCTGCCGCTGCCACCACGGTCTCCCAGCCGACCGCCACCAGCTCCAAAGAGGCTGCAACCCGGGCAAGCAGCAGCAGGAACAGCAGACAGCGCCTCTGCTGCCGACCCGGAAGCTCTTCCGCCGCCAACCGCGCGGCGGTGAGGGGTGCGAACCGGAAGTGATTTTCTCGCCCCGGTAGCGGCGGGAGAGAAAGCTGAGGCTTCTGAAACCCCAGGAGCCCAGAGTGTGAAGGGCGTGAGGTGTGAGTGGTGCTGAGTCGCGAGGAAGGGGACAAAGAGTAAAGAACTGGTGCGCCAGAGGTTCTCCAACTGCAGAAAACGAGCTCTCGGGGCTCTGGGTGAGGAGCGCCGCGGAACACGCCGGGCAGCGTCTGGCGGCGCTCGGGGTCTTCTGCCGCAGGAAGTTGGGCCGAGCCGCCCTGCCTAGAGCGGGGGCGAAGGAATGACACAACGGTGGCGGTCCCCCGCCCCCAGGTGACCGACCAGCCTGCGAGGTGAATGTAGCGGCCCGAGAGATTGTCGGCCGCCCGCACGGGTGAGACAGCTCGATTTCCTTCGCGCAAACGAGAAGCAAGATCCAGACTCGAGCGAGAGAAAACAGGGCGGGAGGCTGAATCATCTGTCTCCACGTCTAGTTTCTCCAGGCAAGAATTTTGTTGTTGTTTTTTTTTTTTTTTTTTTAATAAAAATAGTTACGGACAAGCCACAGCCATCTTTTGGGTGGTAACTGAGCAAATCAGTTTGCAGTTTTCCCTGTAGTGGGTGGGTGGTTAGATGGGTGGTGGCGGAGAAAAACCTCCCGGGCAATGTTTTTTGTTGTTATTGTAGGGAAAGCGATTCACAGATTGTCAGTCTGGCTCGCTTCACCCTTCAGTACCTTTCGCCCTCGTTTAAGGGTTTTTACTTTTCTTTGCCTTTTTTTGGTTTGTTTGTTTGTGTTTTGTTTTTTTGAGACAGAGTCTCGCTGCGTAGTTCAGGCTGACCTTGAGCTCACTATGTAGCCCAGGCCAGCCTCGAACTCGCGGCAATCCTCCTGCCTCTGCCTCCCCAGTGCTGGGATTACAGGCGTGCGCCACCACGCCCGGCGCCATGGTATGTTTTTTGAGCTTCTCTAGAAGTCTTGTCTCTACCTGCCCTAACTCGGGATCCATTCCTTTGTCACTGTCTCAGAGAGTTTATGTCTTTACAGTTTGCAAGCAGACTAACACTACACGATGTTTCCCTGTCCGCGGATACCAACTGGCTGTTGTACACGTCCCCTATCCCTGTCCTAGGGAAAATACCCCATGTATTTTCAAACGATTCCAGTAATGTACCACGCCCAATTGAGAACCATTTCCACCACTTAGAAGACCTTATTACTTATGTAGTATGTTACTATTTAAAGCATTTTCCCTAGTGAGCTATTTAACAAAATGCCACATATTTCCTGTACTTAGTCTCCAGAACTCTATTAAAAACTCATTCTTAACATCCAAACTCTAGTTAAACATTTCTGTTACTTTTAGCTTGTTACTTTTTCCTATTCCTGTTTCTGCCATAACAGCTTGACTTTCCTGTCTTAGTTCTTTTTTGTTATTTTTCGTGACTTAACCTTTCGTTTCTGTCTTTTGTGTCACTGGAAGAATACGTATTTCAAATAGTAGTCAAGTAGTAATATTTCTTGAAAATAAATTTTGATCTTTTAGGGATATGTTAACATTAGTTTTTAAAAAAAAAAAATACCGCAAGTGATGAGTATTTACAAAGCACTTTACTTAGAGATGTTTTCCTAGTATGAGTTGACCCAGACAGGAAAATTAAGAATTATTTGATTTCTCTTTTTAGGTGCTTGATACAAAGAATTGTGTCTAATTGTGCCATGTATGTTACACATTGTCTCCAACACACAATGCCCTTTTTATAGGGCTTGCAGCCTTTCAGGAGTTTCTCAGACATATGATATCTTGTAGTGTTTTATTACTTTTAAGTCAATATTAATCTGAGATGAAAGTAATTGCTGAATAGAAATTCAGAAAAGAAAAAGCCTCATCCCTTTCACATGGTGTATAAAGTTCTGTTGCATGGATTTCAAGAATGATCTTTGAAAAAAATTCCATGAGGTATGGATGATGTATGATGTATCCTCAAAACTTTAAACAAAATGAAACACCTCTCTATACTAATATTTCACTAGCTTCTCTGGTGAAATGTCTGTACTTTCTTTGGACCTAAATCAAAGAAAATATTTGCAATTTAAAACATTTTAAATTGTTTGATTTAAAATAAAACTTCTGGGGCTGGGGATTTAGCTCAGTAGTTAAAGTGCTTGCCTTGCAAAGGTCCTGAGTTCAATCCCCAGCACCAAATAAATAAATAAATAAAATAAAATAAAACTTCTGTACAATAATTTTAATAGTTGTTATGATCTTAAGCTAAAGTTTATTTAAAATGCCAAAAATCACCGGATTTTAAGATAATTTCTTTTTAGTGAAATTTTTCTGTCGTAATGTATTTTAGAATTATTATTTAGGAAAGTGAACTAACCACTCTGAAGTGACATTAGCAATTGCAGTTGAGAAAACAAAATAAATTACTCTGTATCCTTTCAAATAACATTCAAAACCCTTTCTTGAAAATGGGCTGTTTTCTCTCTTGAGATTTGGAGCAGTAAGGAACTCATTAAATATGAACAGATCATTTTAATGCCTAATGGGCTTTTAAAAATTGAAAAAAGTTCATGTCAACACCACTAGGACAGATGCTCTTTGCTTGATGTTCTTTTAAAAACCCGCTAGAATATAATTGAGGGGAACTTTTTATAAAAAATATAAAAGGTTTTCAATCAAAAAGAAGCATTTTAGTCTAGGCATAAAAACTTAATTTATCATGCTTAATGAGAACTATTAACTATGAGTGTGATTAAAATTTAGTTACCTGTTGGAAATTGCCCAATAGAGGACTTAGTGTAGGGAAAAAATTAGTTTAGGAGGAAAAATATATGCAGAGATAAACACACACATAAACAACACAGTGAATACGTTTGGAAAAAAATGTACAATCTGGGGAAGTGATAAAATTCTTAAATCATCATCAGAAAGCTTTTATCAACTGGCCAAATAGCTTTGGTTCATGACAGGCACCTCCAAAGAAAATTATAAACCATATTTTAGCTTATTCAAATATCTGTTATAAAATTTCTCCTTGCTAAAGATTCTGTAGTGAGATAGTGAATATAAAGCAGCTACCTATTTCCAGCTTCCAAACTTAATGTAACATTCACTTGTGTAATTTATTGAAAATAAGTGTACCATTCTGAATCAATGTTTCACGTCACCATTTAGAAGGTATTTCATAATCATGTCACTTTTTTAAGCTTCAGGCAGTTTTTTATTGTGCAGTTAGATCTGTGAAAGCCAGATGTGGTGGTATGTGCCTTTAATCCCAGCACTCTGGGAAACCTAGGCAGAAGGATCACCAGGTTGAGCCCAGCCTGGGCAATTTAACAATTTAGTGAGACCTGTATCAAAATAAAAAATAAAAAGGGCTAAGGGCATAACTCAGTGCAAAAGCCCTGGATTCAATCCCAAGTAACATACACACACACATACAGACCATCTATGAAATTATGCATGACCATTATTTTTTAAAAAATGTTTACCTTTGACAGAAAAAGAATTTTTAAAAACTGAGAAAATTTTAAACCATAAGCTGCGTTTTGAATAGTTCAGTGATGAAGATATGATCAAAGTCATCTCTGAGTTGTAGGTACTATATATTCTAAGATTTAAAAATCACCATTTTATAATTGTTTTTCATAGTGATTATGTGGAACTAAAAGTTATCAGGTTTGATTGTAATACTGTATTTGTTACCTTTCCACCAATTGTGTCATTAATCTTTCAAGGAATTTTTTGTTTTGTTTTATAAAGCAATGGGAAATCCAGAAAATATAGAAGATGTCTATGTTGCTGTTATTCGTCCAAAGAATACTGCCAGTCTCAATTCTCGGGAATACAGAGCTAAGTCATATGAAGTGAGAAAATTTAATCACATTTGATTTGTACCCTTAAATATCATTCTGTACCACTATTTACATATAAAGCCTAACCATATGCTGTAAATTCTTACTGACAAGCTACTTATCACTGTGTCTTTTTTCTGCCGCATGCCTTTTGACTGTTTGCTACTTATTTGCATAATTGATAATTAGAAAAACTAGTTGTTTGAGGAGTTCTTACAATTTAATATACTTAGGTTTTGGTACAACTTACTAAGTGGTTCTCAAAAATTACCTGCAAAATCCAGTAAGAAATTGCAGTATAAACATTGTTATTTTGGGGAGGTGTGCTGCTGGGGATGGAACTCCAGGACTCGCACTTGCTAGCCAAGCGCTCTACCACTGAGCTAAGTCCCTAACCCCTAAACATTGTTCTTGGTTATTTTCCTAAATTATTTTTAACAATTCATTTTAAGTATCTTTTTCCTTAAGTTTTAGGCAATGAAGTTACTTTTCTGTAGTCTTGAGTTATTTTATATACAGTAGTAAACATGTAATTGAAGCAAAAATATGTACGTCTCTCAATTATCTTTTTTGTGCAACAGACTCCAAGCACTATGAAATACTTCTAATCTAATTTCCCTAGCATTTTGCTAAAAATTGCTTTTTTAAGGTTATCTGAAACCTGTTAGAGAACGCTGCAGAGAGTTTTAGGTGACTGCTTCTGGGATGCTCTGGCTTCTGTTTCTCAGACCTGTCTCACTGTGGAATGACCTGAGGAGCTTTTGAAAATATAAGTACCAAGACCCCAGGACCCAGATACTCTGATTTAATGGGTCTGAGATGGAGCTCAGCGCTGGTATTATTTTAAAGTTTCACAGGTTATTCTAATACATAGCTAGGGTTGAGAAAGACTACCAGCTTATCTTGGTATTCCAGGACAAGTATGTTTTATTTTAAACCTTCTGTTAATGTTACTTTTTGCATTTAAGATTTTGTTGCATGAAGTTCCCATAGAAGGGCAGAAAAAAAAAAGAAAGAAAGTTTTGTTGGAAACTAAACTTCAAGGCAACAGTGAAATAGCACAAGGCATATTGGATTATGTAGTAGAAACCACCAAACCAATTTCTCCTGCAAACCAGGGTATCAGAGGTAGGAAACTTTTCTTTCTTTCTTAAAAAATTTTTAGCATGTTTTGCTTTAAAATACTTATAAAGAAAAGTATTTTTAAAAAATATATTAAATTCAGTCTGTTTATGTTTCTTTCCATTTGAAAAACTTACAAAAACTAGTTTTTAAATGTATAGTCAAACTCTTTCAAGAAGTAACTCAACTATAATTTTTAAAACTTGAAATGCATTTAAAGAAATGATAAGTGTTAATGATTTGTTCAGTAGAGAGAGGAAGTACTTGGAATAGTAAAAATTACTCTTACTAGAAGCATAGTTTTCTGGAAAACTATCTTTGAACTACTATTTTTAACTTCTCTATTCCAGGACAGAGGAAATAGCAAATCTCTCTCCATAACTAAATGAAAGTTAATATTCATGGATTAGGGAAAGTCCTGTAAATTACCAGGTAACAGAGGTTTTCTTCTCATTTAGTCATAGGAAGAAGACAGTTTTCAAACAGCCAAGTTGAATTGTAGAAGTATTAACCCTGAAAAACTGAGGCTCCACTTAAAATATTAGGTAATGGGCATTCTATACAAGTGATTAAAATTTTGTGATCCATTTTGTCAGGCCATAGCCTCCCAAGAAGCAGAGAGTAGTCAAAAGTTACAGAAACTAACTGGGTACGTGCCTGTAATTCCAGCATTTGGGAGACTGAGGCAGGAGAATCACCATGAGTTCGAGGCCAGCCTGGGCTACACAATGAGTTCAAAGCCAGCCTGAACTACACAGCAAGACCCTGTCTCCACCCCCCACCCGCACAAAGTTACAGAAATGATAAACTATGTCCAAGATTGAGTGAGGCATTACAATTAAAAAGATAATTCTTATTTCAGTCAAACAGTAGTTAAAAACAGTTGTTAATGAAATGGAATACCTCTCTCTACCCACATTTTTGATTTTTAAAGCTTGTACAGTTTTTTTTCCTGTTTGTAGATCTTTGGGGAGATTAGTTGTCTGTTTCTGTTGCAGAGATACAGCTATATCCTGTGATTTGATTTATTAGTTATTTTGGGTGTTTGTTCTCTAGTCATAATATCACTAAACTATAAGTCTGTGTTTTGTAACTTTTGGAGGTACCATTCACTACATTATGCCCTGCCCCCCACGGGTAACTTCCACAGGAGATCCCAAAGGTCTTATGTCAGTTTGGACTTCCTGCACAAATTTATAGATCTTTGATATATTTTCTAAGTGTCACAAAGACAATCCCCTTTCCTTACTTACCGGATTCTGTTTTTTTTTTAAAACAGTGTCTAAGTTGCCCAGGCTGGGCTCAAATTTTAATCCTCTTGCCTCAGTCTCCCAGAGTGCTAAATTTACACAGACATATGTAACTATGACAGGCTCAGAATAACTTTTTAATCGAATGATCTCAAAATCAATTTTAGCTAAAAAAAGAAAGTCCTTTTGGATGTTTAATGTTGTGAAAGACTGTGATTACCACAAGTTTTTCAGTCTTTTATTTCAGTCTTGGACTTCCCTGATAAATTTTCATCCAGTTTTGTTGCACTTTTGCCAGATGTTGTAGTTAACAGGTTTTATCCTAAGACCAAATCTATGAGCCAGAAATCTGATTACCCTATCACATATTTGAGCTAAAATAAATGAGTCATAATTTGCTATGAATTAGCCAAGCTGCATGAGTAAGTCCATTCATTCAGAAGGTTATGGAAGAAATGTCAGTGTTAACAAAAATGTGCAGAGGCCCAGGGGGCCAGGGCATTTCCCTTAGGAAGTCACCGCACAATTTTGCCCTGTATACAGTCAAATATCCTAACATATTTTCAGGCAGCTTTTTGTAGAAGAAATTTAAAAGAGCAGTTTTATTCAAACAAAATTTCATTAAGGAGCCATAGTATATCTGAATCTTCTAGAGGTTTTCTAAATGTAGAATTGTTTTTTTTAATTGTTTTTTTTTTTTTTGGTTTTTGGTACTGGAATTGAACTCAGACTCACACATGCTAAGCACAGGCTTTATCACTGAGCTATGTCCTAGGCTGTTAAGATTTTTTTTTTTTTGGCAGGGGGGGTAATGTGATTCCCTATGTAAGTATCACATGAAACTCATGAATGACATAATAGCAATAGTTGTTTTACATTTTGTATAGTATTATATGTAGTTCACAAAGCACTACCACATATAGTTTTTCACGAAATTCTTTAGATCTGTAACTTGGTATGTGGTCATTTTCACATCTGTAAATGGAAATGTAGACATTGGTTGTCACCTGCTAAGAGAAAATTGTCATTAATGGAGGTATTAGACCTAAAAGGCTCACATCCCAACTTGTAGTCAGTGCCTTTTTCCCCCACAACAGATCTCATAGCAACATATATAATTCACATAGTAAAACAGTGGAACAGCACTGGATTTGAGGCAGCAGCAAAGTGGGAAAAAATAAGGTTGGGGACAAGACCTCAAGACAGGCAAAAGAAATAATGCCTCTAAATTTATTAAGCTATTACTCTGCATCTAACCCAGAGTATATGTGCAATTATAAAATAATTTTGGGGGCTATAAAAGGCTTTAAAAATCCCAAAATTGGCTGATATTTTGTGGATAAATGAAACTGCTTAAAATCTTACCTACCTGTCTACGAAGGTCATCCCACTTACTAGCTATTTTATTTTTCAGGGTGAGGAGATAAGGTTGATAAATACCATGACCAAGGAGAGAATGAGAGGTTATAGAGTGCAAGATTTACATATTACCATTTATTGCACCCTTACTATCAAATGGAGTTAAATGGACTAAGAAGAATGGTTATACTTCAGAACAATAGTTTGTAGTGCAGTTAGTATTTGAATTAAAAACTGAATTTGTTATGGAAGTTGAGTGTTTAAAGAAGAACTAATAAACATTTAAGATTTTAAAACTTGTGTATACCACCCTCCTCAGGTAGGTAATAATACAACATCCTTCTTGGTGAGTTCAGAATTTAACAAAATTTTTGCCACCTTTATCCCAGCTGAGTGGGGATGGTGCAGGAGGCCTTGCTGTTCGGAGCTGCTCTTTCAATCCTAGAAGGACAGTTTTCTTCCTGTTCATGGGAAGGTCTCTTCTAGTGAGTCAAACCACAACTGAAAATACACAGTCATTCTGTAGCTAACATTCTGTAGATCTCTATTAGTTACCTACAGAATGACTGTATTTTCAGTTGTTGTTAATGCATATAGCAAAACCGACTCTGTATTTCAGTTTCCTTAATATGCTGCCTTTTAATATTTTTCACTTACTTGTGTTTGTGTGTGTGGTGTTGGGGACCAAATGCAGAGCCATGCCCATATAAGGCAACGATTCTACCACTGAGCTATATCTATAGCTCCTAAAAATTAATTTTCTAATTCTCAAGGTAATTTCCTTTTTTTTTCTTTTTTTTTTTTTGGTGCTGGGGATTGAACTCAAGGCCTTGTGCTTGCTCTGCAAGTGCTCTACCACTTGTGCTAAATCCCCAACCCTTCTCAAGGTCATTTATAAGACTTAAAAGACCATTTTTACCTTTGCTGACTTTTTTTTTTTAATAGGGAAACGAGTGGTATTAATGAAGAAATTTCCTCTGGAGGGAGAGAAGATAGGCAGGGAAGCAGCATTATTTATTGTTCCATCAGTTGTCAAAGGTAAAGTTCAAATCTATCTTATCTATCTCCATGTACTTCAGATGCTAACTGAAAGTCTAATGAGGATTAGAGAAATTTGCGTTAATAGTGACTTATTGTTAGTTACTATTGCAGAATACATGTTTTTAAGTTAATAGAATAAAGAAAATGTGTTATAATAAAAAACACTTGATTTCAAAGTAGAGTATTGACTTCTTGGCTGAACAGTAATGTTTTTGTATTAGTTTTTGAAATAGGGTGGAGAAATGAGGGAAGGTATACTGGAATGTAAAGTATTTAGGTTATAGTAAAGGGATTTTTTTCAAAGGATGTGCTATAGAGAGAATAGTAATAGATATTTAAGTTTTCTGGAAAATCAACATATGATCAGAGCCTGTCTTGTACTAGGCACAAGTACAATGTCAATAGTAGTTCTGAAGTACTCTGCCCAGTAGTAGTATTTGGTAATATTTAAAGCATGTTGATCTAATATGAAAATTTAAGTTGAACCTTTGACATACTGGAATAATAGAAAAGGTATTAAGTTTCAGTGTAGACCTTGTAGCCAATGAATTTTCTGACTTTGGGCAAATCACCACTTTAAGCATTAGCTCTTTATTTGTAAAATAGGGACAGTATTGTCACCTTCCCCATTTGGTTCATAATGCGGTGAGAATTGAGTGATGTATTAGATGTGAAATCACTTTGAAAACTGTAACGTACTGGCTTGAGTTAGTAATAATCATGATGGTGTATTAATGACCCACCATAGACATCCCATTAGCCTGCTGATTCACAGCACTTACATGTGTTTATTAGTCAGCTCTGGCATTCCAGATACATTTTCCAAGGTGTTAAGTTTAACTTAATACTGTTGAATATTTTAAATGGTGTTGGAAATCTTGCAAATTTTACAACATTGTTGAGAAAGAGGATGCAATTTCTGTAGTCTTTCAAGATTCTAAATGCTGCATTCACTTACATGGACAAGCTAACAGAGCTGTAGCTGTCACTTGAATCCAGGCCTTCTAATTCCAAATCTAATAATTATACTTAAGCTTTTTTAAAAAAACATGTATTTTTTAAAATGAAGAACATGTAGTTCTAAACCTTTAAAATGATGGCATAATTCTTCATTTTTCTTTTTCAGATAATACTAAATATACATATACACCAGGATGCCCAATTTTTTACTGCTTACAAGATATTATGCGAGTTTGTAGTGAATCCAGTACTCACTTTGCAACACTTACAGCAAGGATGTTAATAGCCTTGGATAAGTAAGAAATGTCATTAAAATATTTTTAATTAATCAAATACATGCTCAGAGTTAATAGTTTGATAGATCCAGACACTTTTGGAACTAAATAATGAAAATGATACATATATTAAGGAATATTTGCTGAGCACAGTTGCACATATCTGTAATCCCAGCTACTTGGGAGACTGAGGCAAGAGGATCACAAATTCTAAGACAGCCTTGGCAATTTAGCAAGACCTTGTCTTAAAATAAAGAAAAAATAATAAGGAGTAGGGATATAGCTCAGTGATAGAGCATCCCTGGCTTGAATCCCCAGTACCACAATTAAAAAGAAAAAAAAAATGGTGAGTTTTACCATTACAGTATAAAAAAGAAAACCCCTAAGACAAGATTGTGTGCTCTGCTTACATCATGTTAATTTTATTCTTCACAAATAAGAAACACTGCTCTAGCTTAGGAATTAACATTGTTCTGTTATAAAACTGGATTTGGTATTTAATTTCTCTTAATTAGTAAGTTCCTTTGACCTCTCTTGCTTTGTCTTTCTATAACAGTAGAGCTAATGTTACATATGTCTCAGTGGTTTAAATTTTTAAAGTACTTCATTTTCTTTGAAAGGAATTTTTGTTATTATAATAGCATATATGTTTTTAAAAATTGTTTGCTGTGTGCATTAACAAAACTTGTATTAATAAATGAAGTACTTAAAACTAATTAAAATTTAAAAATCTAAATGATAATATTAGAAAATATTACATACCAGAGTTAGATAGCAGTCTACTTTTTTCATCTCTGCTTTTGAACAGGTACTTCCCCTACCTCTTTTTTCTATTTTGCCAGGTGGCTAGATGAACGCCATGCACAATCTCACTTTATTCCAGCTTTGTTCCGACCTTCTCCTCTTGAGCGGATAAAAACTAATGTCATAAACCCTGCATATGCTTCTGAATCAGGTCAAACAGAAAACTCACTACATATGGGCTATAGTGCACTAGAAATAAAGAGTAAAATGTTAGCCCTAGAGAAAGCAGATACGTGTATTTATAATCCTTTGTTTGGATCAGATCTTCAGTATACAAATCGGGTAAGTGTTGAATTTTAGCTCTAGTTTCAAAAGACGTTTCATCTTAAATATTTTTTCCTATGATAAATGTATTTATTATTAATTGTAAACATTAAGATAAAAATCCATGATCTGTGTAAATGAAAGTCAAGTATCTAAAGCTCTTAAGGGTTTTTTGTTTTTGTTTTTGTTTGTTTTGCCCTTCTAGGTAGATAAAGTGGTAATAAACCCATACTTTGGTCTAGGAGCCCCAGACTACTCAAAAATCCAAATTCCCAAACAGGAAAAATGGCAGAGAAGCATGAGCAGTGTCACAGAAGACAAGTACTATTTTGGTTTTATTACATACTTTTTTTTCTTAAAACTTAAAAGCTAATGTTACCAGATGTTGCTTAAAATTATATGTGTAATACCTATGCGATCTAATTATTTAGCTCAGTAATACATAGCTTTCAAAGATGTGTCACATTTGATTTAAAACAATATAAATTTCAACAATGCTGTTTGTATTTTTAAAATTTCTTTTTACCGATTAGAGAACGGCAGTGGGTAGATGATTTTCCTCTCCATCGAAGTGCCTGTGAAGGAGATTCAGAGTTACTGAACCGTCTTCTCAATGAGAGGTTTTCAGTCAACCAATTAGATAGTGACCACTGGGCGCCTATTCATTATGCATGCTGGTAAGTAGATTACTTTTGTCTTTTTAGAAAGAATAAATTCTTAGTAGTAAATGTTATTGTTTCTTATCAAACTACTGTTCTCATTCTACTTTTTCTATCATGCTTGCCTTCTGAACATTTTATTTTGATTTTTTTTTTTTTTTTTTGGTGCTGGGGATCAAACTCAGGGCCTTGGCTTGTGAGTCTGTTTTGATCTTTTGATTATAGTAAGTCCCCAACTTATGAAAGCATTCTGTTCCAGGGGAATGTTTGTAAGTCCAACAAAGTGAGTCTTATATGGCTTTGACACAAATATACAATCTAAAGCATAAAAAAACTTCACATGTTCCATGTCCTTGTTCTTTAGAATTATGCCAGTGGTTGAACAATTCATGTTATAAGAACGAGTAACATCTATCATCTTTTTGCCTCTATCTAGTCTCTCAATTATTTTCACTTTTGTTTCCATGATTATTGCTTTGCACTTCCCAGCAGTCCCTTCCATATCCCCACTGCTTTTCCTCTTGCTTCCAGACATCCTAGGCTCTGATTGAGCACTGTACTAGGTACACTATCGCACTGTACAGTAAGCACATAGCAGCACAACTGTGACAGTGTCTGGCAGACACATAAGCTACTTGTGTGATTTGTTCACATCTACAAATGTTCATAATGTGAGGTCCATTCATATTTGAAAGTTTGCAACTTGAATGTACTCGAGTCAGGGACTTAACTGCACTGTATATGTGCCACTGTCAGAATTAAAAGATTCGCCACATGTGGAAAGTACTAACTGTTCTTAGGCATTGCAAAATACATTAGGCTAGTTAATGACTATTAAATGTCATTGCAGAATACAAGGTCCCTTATTCACCCTTTCAGTGTTTACAGCATCGGATTTGACTTCCCTCCCTTCTGAGTACCAATCCTGCGTTTCCAGTTGCCCACTAAACAGTTTGGTCACTTACTTTTCATGCATAAGGCACTTTGGATCGCCATGACACTATCCCTCCCCTTAAACAACTTATGCCATGTAGAGAAAAGAGCTACATAAACAAGGATGAAATTGGGTAGCAAGATAAATCCCAGAAAAGAAACAAAAATGCTAAACAAAGATATTCTAACATGTATTAGGAAGGTAGAGAAGGTGTATCCTAAACTGTTTTAAAGGAATAATAGAATTTAACCTGAGGAGGGAGAAAAGATCATTTTAGGACACAGGCGAAAAGACCCATGAATAAGAAAGGATAGCGGGGGTACAAATGGCTGATTCAGAGTGCGGGAAAATCATGAGATTTGTGAAAGGGAAGAAAGAAAGAGTTGAGGGCAAATCCTATTAGTTTTAATGATGTGCTATTTTCTACTCAGATATACCACGTCTAAAATAAAATTTCCTTTTCCCTTCTTTCCTACCACCCTCTTTCTAAACACTGGACTGCTTTCCAGTGTTGCTTCAATCTTTGCACAAGTATTTAGCTGTAACCAAAATATTGACTTACTGTGTCTGGCACATGCTTTGTACTCTTTAGAGACTTCGCTTTGCTTGTTTTCCACCCTACCTAAAATATTTTATCTCCCTTCAACACCTCCTAGCTTCTTTCCTATTAAAAAGCCAGTTTAAATTGTTCTTCCATAACATTTTTTACGGTCATCTTAGAATGAAATCATACCTTTGCTGATTTTTTTACAAAGAATTTTGATTTCACAAATACATAGTCCCCCCCCAAAAAAAAACCAAATACATAGTCCCTTATCTTGTTAACTGTTGCTTAAATCTTACAGCTTTATGTAACTAATCCAAACCTTCAGAGCAGGGACCATGTATCTTATATATTTTTATTATCCACACTGCCTAATGTATCAGGTACATGTAGAATTGACTTTGGGCCTATTATGTAAATCATAATCTGGCCTAAAGGCAAAATGTTCTTTTAAGTCTATGACTTACTAATTCTGAGTCTTTTTTTTCTGTGTTTGTTTTTGGTGCTGGGGGTTGAATCCAGGGTCTTGCACATGCCAACTACATGCTTTAACACTGAGCTATGTCCCAGCTCCCAAACTTATTTGACTAAAAATTATATCTCCCTAACTTACAACTTTTGTAGTTTGTGTGTGGTGTTTTCTGTCATGTGCTCCATCTTATATTTGAAGTTTTATTTTGTCACACTTGATCTGAGATAGGAACAATTTAATTGAACTAGAATAATTCATTAAAAAATTCCTAAGCATTGAAAACTTCTGTATCCGTGTCTTAGTCTGTTAATCATTCTCTGTCCTAGAGGAATCTCTTTGAAATATCATCTAAATTTAGGTTTTTAAAATCATTTCAGATGCCTTTTTTTAGTAAATTTTAATTTTTATAGGTACGGAAAAGTTGAGGCCACTCGAATATTATTAGAAAAAGGAAAGTGCAATCCAAACCTTTTAAATGGACAGCTGAGTTCTCCTCTGCATTTTGCTGCTGGAGGAGGACATGCTGAAATAGTAGAGATTCTTCTAAGCCACCCAGAAATTGACCGAGTAAGTTACTTTCCAGAGTTTTCTTTTTAATGTTTAAGCAATAAATAACAAGTAATGACACTAGAGTGTTCAGCTGTACACTTAAGAAGTCAGCTGAAAAATAAAAATTATACTTTATAGAATAATAATCATATATGAGGTATGCCTTTGAACATAAATTATTTAAACATTTTTATTGTGGTAAAATACACTCACTTAAAATGTACAGTTTTAACCATTTTTAGGTACCTCGTTCATTGGTATTGAGTATATCCATGTTATTATGCAATTATTACCAATGCCCATGTACATAAAGTTTTACCTCTTCATTTTATATTGTACTTCTCAAAAAATGTCTCGAAAAAGGAAACATTTTTCTACTCATTTTCTAGAATTTGTTGTAACAGATATTTCATAAGGGGAAAAATAAAACCATTAACAATATCTTTATTGTATCTGTATAGGAACTAAAAAAACAAAATCACATTGATTAGTGCTTTGAGTCTTCTGTCTTTGGCAATTCTTGTTTAAGTATTATATGTACTAAGTATAGCTAATAGTCACTTAACACTGAAACCTTGATTAATTGAATGACATTTTCCCTTAGAATATGATTTATTTTGAAATGTCATTTTGCTTTTTCCCCCCTCCACATTTTTAGCACATAACAGATCAACAAGGAAGATCCCCATTAAATATTTGTGAAGAAAACAAACAAAATAACTGGGAAGAAGCAGCAAAATTGTTGAAGGAGGCCACTAACAAACCAGTAAGAGTTGTCTTCATAAATATTGAAAGCCAAACATACTATTCAATTGATAGATAATTCGAGAATCTGTGGCAAGAATAGAAGTATAAATTGCTTCTTCACTACCATAAAACCTCATTATTAGAATTCATATGTATTAAATTGGTTATAATTCCTAATATTTGGACATTTATTGCATAACCAAGCAAAACTTATTTTTGTGTTTATAAGTAAACACTTATTAAGTGTCCTTATTCAGGACATTTAAACCCTAATGTAATTTTAGGTTTTGGGGTATAGGTCATGGGTAGAATGCATGAGGCCCTGAGTTCAATACCCTTTACACACAAAAATAAATCTAATTTCCAGTACAATCTCTGTACAGTCGTATGTGACTTAACAATGGAATACATTCTGAGAAATGCATCAGTAGGTGATTTTTGTTCATAGAATGTATTTACACAAACCGAAGTGGTATGGCCACCTACATACCTAGCCTGTCTGCTGTATACTGTCACATACATGTTTCTGTCATTGACCAAAACTTAAAGTAGCTCATGACTGTACTTGATGTGTTAATTACATGTAATTCCAGTCTATTCATTGAAGTATCTCTCTCTAGTTAGGTTTTGTAATCAACACTTCTATTTATAAATAATAGTATTGCATATCATTTTTTAAATTTAGCCTCACCAAGTTAGTCTATAATAGACTTATTTTCTTCCTCACAAAAGTGAAATAAGTGATTTTCTCTTATTCTGCTAGTTCAACCTGGTCTTTCTATCTAATTATACCAAAATAGACTCATAAATCTAATTCTGGGCACACATAGCTGTTAAAAGAATATTGTATTAAAAAGAGTAAAGTCAAAAAAAAAAAGTAAAGTCAAATTTATAATTAATAATGACATTAAGATATAAAAGAATTAATACTTAGAAGAAACTCAGCTATGCCCAAAAGTGTAGTGGTGATAAAATTATCAGTAATTTTCAAAATTTTGAAAATTTGCAAACCAGATGAAAAGATTTATACCATCAGTTAAAAAATGAACACTTTATTCCAACAGATATAACTAAGATTTCTGATCTTTTCAGACATTACCATCAGCTAGACAATAAATATTTGTTGAATATCTCTATGAATTTAACCTCATGAAATGTTGAACACGATAAAGAACAAAACATCTCTCTAAGGAATGTTATACACATACCACTTACTTTTACACATTTTGTTAAAACAATAGTACAAGTACATAAGACAGTTAAGGAAATAAATAGTAGAGGCACCTTTATATTCTATTTCATTACAACTTATTTAGTCCTGGGATAATCATTGTATTTTAAATGGATAAAAGGAGCTAGGTACCTTGACCTAATATAAGTTGTGAGGGTCTTCTCAGAGTTTCGCGTTTGTAGATTGCCTGGATATCTCATGGAAGCCAAAGCTGCACTTCTCGCATGGCCTCTCCTGCCAGCCAGCCCCAGTGGCCCAGCCCCTGGCAGCAGCCTGGCCATCCTTGGGCTTGCCTGCTGCTGCTTCCTGGCAGCCTGGTCTGATGGCCCAGATGGCAGCTACTGTGGCTGAGGTGGCTATGGGCTCTGCCGTAGGGCACATGCTGGGCCACGCTATCACTGGCAGCTTCCACAGGGGAGGCAGTGGTGAGACCTCAAAACTTGATATCACTTCCCAGGAGCCTCAGGGAACCCAGCTGCTGCAGCAGAAAGAGGAGTCTGGTGGCCCTTGAACATTGAGATAAAATAGTTTTTGGAGTGTGCACCAAATGGCCCAACCTCAAGCTGTGTGAAGGTTTCAGTGAAGTGCTGAGGCCCTGCATAATTGGGAAGGGACTATTCTAATCAGGAAGTTCACATTAAACTGGTAAATCGGCGCTGACCAAGTTACTTCAGCAGGGAAATGTAATTAATAATGAAAGTATAAAACCATTACATACAACCTTTCATAGCTTCAATGCTTCAGAATGGCGATAGAAGACACCAGATGGTCTAGAATTTAGAGTAAATGTTTGTGTGGCCTCCTTAAACCAATTGTGATTTTATTAGTTGAATTAATTAGAATAAAGTGAGTTTCTTTAAAAAAAAAAATTGGCCTAGAAGTTATTTGGGAGCATCAAATGCTTCTCACAACAATACATATATATTGAGAATTGCCACTACAGTACTTTGGAACTTTCTGAACTGAAGGAAGGAATAGCCCCAAATGATAACTTTTACCTGCAAGGTCTTCCATTATAGACTTTTTCTATTACACGTTATTACTGGAATGTATTTCTTCAGTATGATTTATGGCCTGCTAGACTCATGAGGTACTTCACCTACACTAGCTTCAAGTCTAAATCTCTCCCATATGATATTTCCATTTTACATGAAAGACTGAAACATCCTGTCAATTTGGAATTCAATATTTTTTAAAAAGCATTTGTCTTAGTTTCCTAAACCTATTTTAATCATGGGCCATTTAGAAGAAAATAATTTGGAAATTATAAATAATGGAAGTAAAATGTTTTTAAAATATTGTCAACAAGTTCTCATTTGAACCAGTTTTTCTCATAGTTTTCCATATTAGAAATCTATATGAGAGCCATGTGTGGTGGCGCATGCCTGTAATCCCAGCACTCTGGAGGCTGAGGCAGGGCAGTTGCTTTGAGTTCAGGGACAGCCCGTGCTACATTGTGAACTCAAGGCCATCCTGAACTATAGTGAGGCATTCTCGGAAAAAAAAAAAATCTATACTAAAGGATAGGAAGTTGAAAGTAAAGTGTCTTGTTGGAATGATATGCAATTTTTAAACAGATTGCATAATTTATTATCATTCTTTGTTCCAGTATGAAAAAGTACGAATATACAGAATGGATGGATCATACCGTTCTGTTGAACTGAAACATGGAAATAATACCACAGTACAGCAAATAATGGAAGGCATGCGTCTCTCTCAAGAAACTCAGCAGTATTTCACTATTTGGATTTGTTCAGAAAATCTTAGTAAGAAAGTTATTTTGTTGTTCAAACCTTATTATTCCTTTTTGGGAGTAGGTTGACGAACTATATATATAACATTTATTACTGACTTTTAAATTTGGAATAATACTGTGTTTTCTTTTATATAAATTATTAGTGTTCAAACTGCTGAAACAGATAAGCCCCTAGGCCCCCTCCCTTGCTTTATTCAGAGCATTTTGTAAGTTGCAGGAGCCCAAATTTTTCTTCTCCTGCAGTGACATTCAGTGAATGGGATTAAAAGTAAATAGACAGTTTGTCTTAATTTTTTGTCTTAACCTCACAATAATATAGATTTTCTTTACATTAGTTTACTGTCAAACCTTTTTAGTTGAAACCAACCGGCGATCTGTCACATTGTTACAGAGATGTAAACAATTAATGATTGATGTGGTTGCTTATTTTATGGTTTAGTTATATCATAATTAAATAGGCTATAATGGAATTAAGAATTTCATGTACATTTGATAACTTTTAAGAATTATAATTATCTTTCTAAAAACAGTTATCTATAAGTTGGTAATAATGATTAAGTAATGGTTTAAATTTAGACCTGTAATTTATGTATATTTGGTACTTAAGCACAGCTAATTTAAGATGATGTTTTTATGTATTGATATAATTGATTTATTTTTACATTATCATTTATAAAAGGAAAGATGTTTTTCAGGCCTTCAGCTTAAGCCTTATCATAAACCCTTGCAACATGTTCGTGACTGGCCAGAAATACTTGCTGAATTGACTAATTTGGATCCCCAAAGAGAAACACCACAGCTTTTTCTACGAAGAGATGTGAGACTTCCTTTGGAAGTTGAAAAAAAGGTTTGTTTGGAAATCTTACTTACATTCATTTAAATGCACAAAATCTGTTGGCTTCCTACTTTAGACACTAGAGGCAGAAACTGTTTTTCCTGTACTAGGTTTTACTTCTGTTTTTCTGTTCAATCCTTACATCTCAGTGGTAAGTATTTATAGAATTTCACTTACAAGACCCTTGGTTGGTATTTTTCCTTTCCACTCTCATTGTCTCATTGTTTTTTAAGAAAGAAACAGAAAAGCTATCATAAAGAAAATTAGCAATCAGATGAGGAAAAAATTTATACAGATTTTTTTTTAATACAGATTTTTAAAAGAATAGTTAGGAAGTAGTGTCAAAAATAAATTTAAGGGCTAATCGTGTGAATTTTAATTCCAAAGGAGGTGTGAGAGAGAACAGGGGAAAAAAAAAATCTGAATATATTTGCAAGAAGGATGTTAAGAAAGTTATTTTCCATAATAAGCAACTGTTCTTGGCTCAAGCAGAGAACTACATAGGTAGTAAAAAATAAGAGTAGAACTTAAATTTGATGGAAAGATATCTGTCCCAAATAAGTACTCTATGTTTCTATTTGAATATTTAGAGAAGAGGTGAGATAATGTCTTAAAGAAAAATGGACAGGGGAGAAACCTAGAAGAAAGATTAACAACTTTAAGTATAGTAATCTTAAGTATCGTAGTAACTATGAAAAATAAAAAATAGTCCCCTGCATACATGTACTAATAAAAAATTTAAAAATTAAAAGAAATTGAACACATTTTCATGATAGGAAAATTAAGAAAGGACTTCCTTAGGAAGATAAAAGGCATTTAGGAAAAAACCACAGCTAATATCATGCTCAAAGGTAAAAGACTGAAAACTTTGTTTCTAAGATAAAGAACAATATAAGAACACCCACTTCTGGCACTGTGATTTAACAGTATACTGGAAGTTCTTGCCAAAGAAGTTAGACCGAAACTTATCCAAGTTGGAAAGGAAAAAGTAAAACTATTTCTGTTTGCAAATGACATGATCCTATATTCAGGAAATCCCAAAGAATCCATAAGAAAGCTACTCAGTCTAATAAATTGATTTAGAAAAGTTATAGGATAAAAGCTCAACAAACAAAAAGCAGTTTGGGTTTCTATTTGCCAGCAATAAGTAATCCAGAAAAGAAAGAAATGCGTTAAAATAACATCTAAAAGAATAAAATACCCAGGAGTTAACAAAAGAAGTTCAAAACTTAAATATTGCAAATACAGGACATTGCTAAAAAATATGACCTAATTAATTAGAAACATATCCCCACGTTCGAGCTTCAGAATATTTAATATTAAGCTATTGGTACTAGCAAAGTGAACTACATATTCAGGGCAATCTGTAACAAAATTCTAACAGCCTTTTTGTGCAGAAATGTAATAGGCGGTCCTCAGGTGGAATTGCAGAGGACCTAATGTATTCAAAACAGTCTTGAAGAAAGAAGAATACAGAGGAAATTTACACTTTCTAACTTCAAAAAATACTCCAATACTTAAATAATCAAAACACTTTGATCCTATCAAGGGTAAGTGTAGAACACTTATACCAATGGTATAGAATTGACAGTCCAGGAATAAACCTAGATGTACATCTGCAGTCAATTGATTTTTTGGCATTGGCAGAAGTATCATCTAATGAGCAAAGAATAGTGACTTTAACAGATAGTGCTAATACAACTGAGACATTATAGACTCCTTGAACATTGCAAAATGGAATGTAAAACAGTACAGCTGCTTTAGAAAGTAGTTCGGTATTTTTTCAAAATCCTGTGTCTGAATTACCATGTGCTCAGCCATTCTACTCTTACATACATAGCTGAAAGAATTGAAAACAGGGACTCAAAAAAGATACAGGTCATTGTTCACTGCAGCACTATTTTTAATACCTAAAAAGGTGGCAACACCCTAAGTGTCCAGTAGATACGTGGACAAATAAGGTATATATATATATATATATATATATATATATATATATATATATATATAACAAAATATTCAGTGGTAAAAAAGGAATCTAATTGTGATACATGTCACAACGTGAATGAACCTTGAAAACAAGCGAAGTGAAATAAGCCAGGCACAAAAGACAAATATATTGATTCCACTTACATTAAGGAATTTAGAATAGGCAAATTCATAAAGACAGTACATTAGGGGTTACTAAACGTGTTGGGAAAGGGAGATGGAGAGGTTTTATGCTTTCTGTTTTTTGGGTGTCGGGGATCCTCGTACATGCTGAGCATGTGTCTGGCACTGAGCTAAACGTCCAGCCTGAGGAATTATTCTTAATGGTTAAATGTCCATTCGGGATTTTAAAAAGCTGTAAAAATAGTGGGGAGAGAAGCACAACATTGTAAATATTTTTAATGCCACTAAATTATACACTTGAAAATGGTTTAAATGGCTAATTTTCATTTTATAAATATTATTAACAATTTTTTAAAATGTTTTAGATCTATAAAATCCTCAGGTAATCTTGGTGTATTCAGCCTTCCTTCCCTACTCATGTAATATTTTAAAAGTTGCCTGGTAGAGGAAAGGAGCATTTATAATAACACATGGATGGTAAATAAATTACGTATTATACTATAACGTAGACTCAAGTAAAGAGGAAGTAAGGCTTAGTAAATTATTAAGGTAAGTCAGAATATCATGATAATCATGTAAAATTTTATCCTTTTACTCCTTATAGAATTGAGAAATTCCTATTTGTAGAATTTGAAAAAACAAGAATTGTATTTATTGGATAGCATCATTCTATTAGGATAACAACAGCCTGATGTTTTAGAAAAGAACAGTTGTTGATTAAAACTCATTTATAATAATACTGAGAATTGTTTCTGGTATTATCTAGTCAAACCCTTCAAATTTACCAAGTCACTTTTTATTAGAAAAATAAAATTTTTGGTCCTTTTTTCCCCCAATATTTTGAGAAACTTAAAAACCATAGCAAATTGAGCGTCCAGTGCAGATGTGTATGGGTGACTCCCCCAGGAGCTTCCAGGCCTTCCACCTGGACTGGGCTGCATCCTTGACCCTTGGTCCTTGTCCTGTGGCTGCTGGACCCTCCAGCTCTCCAATGTGTACATGACCGTTGTAGACTCTCCTGCCTCTGATCCTGAAAGCCACCTAATAAACCCCCCTTGCATAATCATAAAAAATATATATATATATAGAAAAGTTGAAAAAATACAATTCAATCTATATACTCATTCGTTAGATTGACTAATTGTTAACATTTTGCCACATTTGTTTTATCTTCTTATTTTTTCTTTGTGAACCATTTTAAATTGAGTTACATCAACTCAATTTAAATTCTCTTCATCCCTACTTATTTTGGTATATGTTTCCTAAGAACTTACCTACATCTGTCAACAAAGACATAATTATGTGCCATAATACCATTTTCAGCTTAGTAAAATTAATAATTCTATAATAACATATCCAAATTCTTACTTTTCCCTGTAGTTTCAAAAAGCTTCATAATTCCCCACCCGTAGGATTTAGTCAAATTTCCTGCTTTGTATTTGGCTCCTTAGTCTCTTTTGATTTAGAATGGTCCTCTCATCTTTGTTTTTTCATGAAGTTCTGTTTCAGTTTCTTTTTTAAATATGCTGTAGATTAGAAGATGGAAAATAATTATTGCGTTTGACAAATAATTTAGCATAATGACTTCAGTCACTGTGAATTATATTTGAAATACTGTACTTCATTCAAAAACTTTATAAATGGCAGTTGTTTCCAAGTAGAAATATATTCTGTAGACTAGCATTTCTCAATCTTTGTTAATCTTTATAGGGTAAGATTTTTTAAAACTTAAAAAAATACTATTTCCTAAATGTTATTTGATATTACAAAGTCTTTTTATTCAAATAAAATTTAAAATATTTACTTTAAAACAAACTCTTTAAAATGACATTTGTCACCACATGTGGTCATACATGCCTATAACCCCAGCACTAGGAAGGCTGAGGCAGGAGGATCGCTGCAAGCTCGAGGCCAGCCTGGGCTACATAGCAAGACCCTGTTTCAAAAAAAATAAAAACAGAACAAAAAAAATTGCATTTGTTCTAAGAATTGACATACTTTGTTTTATCTTCTTTGAGGTTCACTACTATATTTTATAAAGTGTAGATAGTAGAAAAATGTTTAAGGAATGTAAACTTTGGATAAAATTATGCCAAAAATTATTCATATCCACAAACTGATGGTACTATTATCAGGTGGACAATCAGGTGTTAGCAGGCTACAACCTAAAGGTATATTCTGTCTGCTGCCTATATTTGTACAGCTTGTAAGCTAAGAATACTTTTTTATGTTTTTCAATGATTGAAATATTTAAAAATCAGTATTTTATGTTACGTGAAAATTATCCTGCATTCATATTTCATTATCTATAAAAAAGTTGTCTGGAATGCTATCTTATCCCTGTATTCACGTACTGCCTGTGGCCGCTGCCGTGCTGTAACAGCAGAGTTGAGTAGTTAGAATAGAAATTAAGTGGTTCACAGGGCTCAAAATATTACTGTCTGCCCTTTAGAAAAATTTTGCCAACTCCTGCTCCAATGACAGCTCATTTATATATAAATATGTAGCTTTCACTTTTTCTTTATTAGACAATAGCAAGTTGTACATTTTTAAAGGGAAATTGTACCAAGATACATCATGTATAGGTACAGAATTAATGTAATGAATGTGACCATTGTATGTAGAATGTACCAATACATGTTCTTGGTTTAAAATAAAATAAAAAAAAAAAATAAAGGGAAATTGTAGCCTAATAACCAGATTATACATTTTTTTTTAAGATTGAAGACCCACTAGCTATTCTTATTCTGTTTGATGAAGCCAGATACAATTTACTGAAGGGCTTTTATACAGCACCTGATGCCAAACTGATAACATTGGCAAGTCTGTTGTTGCAAATCGTTTATGGAAATTACGAGAGTAAGAAACACAAGCAAGGTTTTCTAAAGTAAGTATTTAATGCAAGGCATGTTTTACTCAATTCTCTTTAACCAAGAATGTTTAAAAAATATTTATACATTAAAATTAATAATACAAGACATAGAATGAGAAAAAAATGAACTATTATGGGAAAGAATTCTTAAAGTTTATATGTACCACGCCCCAAGACTACTGTAAACTACATGAACTGCAAACACGTACAAATGAAATAAATTTGGGGGGTTGGGGATTTAGCTCAGTGGTGAAATGCTTGCCTAGCAATCACAAGGCCCTGACTTTGATCCCCAGCACCCCCCAAAAATAAATAAAAATTTTTAAAAATAATTCTTTTAAGTTTTACTTTCCTAATTAATTCCATTATATGGAAATACTCTGTATTTTTTTTCTTTTTCTTACGTGTTTAAATAAGTACTAAAACCTAAATTGTATAAGTAGTAAAAAATTTTATAAAGCAGAAGCACTTAAGAATTCCATTATAAAAACTAGTTTCATGTTCATTCTGAAAGAAAACATTGAGATTTTAGCGCATTTAAGTTTGTTTATTGTGGTTTTCAGGTTTTACTTTTGGTATATGTACCGCCAAAGCAAGCACTCAGTTTTCAAAAATATTTTCTGATTATTGAAAGAAGAAACATTTCTCTAAATTGATAGCTTTAAGATTGTAATTTTTTGGCACAAAGTTTGAACTCTTAAAGTTTTTAGAGTTCTGTCATACTTCAAAACAATATTTTTCAGCTTAAAATTGTTACTTAAGGCCATTTGTAACAGCAAGATTATTATGTTTTAGTTACTAAAGATGACTTATTTAAAGGATGTTGACATGTGTGCTTACAGTGAAGAAAATCTAAAGTCTATTGTACCTATTACCAAACTGAAAAGTAAGGCACCTCACTGGACAAATCGAATACTTCATGAATACAAGGTAAGCTGTTTAACAGAAATAAAAAGACATTTTATAGCTTTGTTGATATTTTGTTAATGCTATTAATGTTTTAAATGTAGGTACATCAAATTCATAGTCCTGAAATTAAAAATGGGTCTTTTAGTTTGCACTAACTGATACTGAAAACTGATACTGAAGATATTTTTACTTTTAGCAATGTAGAATCTTTTATCGAATACCTTCTATTTATGGAATACTATGATAAAGACTAGGGATAAAAATTTGAAATAATATACTATCCCTGCCCTTCCTGCACTTAAAATCTAATAGAATAGACAACATTTTTAGACCTGGATTTACTTATATTTAATATTAAAACGCAAAAGAAAAAGTACTTTGGGGTTATGTGCCATGATTTTCTTCATTGGGGGCAACTTTGATTTAAAAATTGCTTATTTGACCTATTTAGTCAAAAGTACAGTTCTCAACTCTGTTATTTTTATTTTACCTTGTTTTTAGAATCTTAGCACTAGTGAGGGCATCAGTAAAGAAATGCACCACCTACAGCGCATGTTCTTACAGAATTGTTGGGAAATTCCTACATATGGAGCAGCTTTTTTCACAGGACAGATATTTACAAAGGCAAGCCCCAGCAATCATAAAGTCATCCCTGTGTACGTAGGAGTGAATATAAAAGGACTTCATCTGCTCAACATGGAAACTAAGGTAGCTTTCTTTTAGCTGTTTTGACCAGTCATGTAATCTCTAAAATAAAAGTACCCGTCTACATGAAAAATCTAGAAGTGGCATATATATAGGACTGCTTATTAGGACTGCTTATTGTAATTTCATTCATTGCAGAAAATAAAGGGGAAAACTAAATGACTTAGGGGTGTTAACATTAATTATAGTACATTTCTGCATTGGAATACCTTTCAGCCACAAAACTCAAGAGTACTATTTTGTAGAATGATATGTTTACAAGACATACTCAGTGAAAAGGGTGCTGACGTATGTAAAATATGCTACCATTGTTCAGATGTGAGTAAGTTAGGGCTCTCTTTACCTAAATGCATATTGCTTGTGCATGCATGGAAAAACAGTGCCTCTCAGTCTTTAGAGAAAGGAGCCAGATAATTGGGGAGTAGAGTGAAAAGGAGGACCATGTACCTTTTAGTTCAAAATACTATAAAAAAAACTATCATAAACTGAGTGACTCATAAACAACAAAGATTTATTTCTCACAGTCTAGAAGCTAGAAGTCTGAGATCAGGGCACCAGCATAATCAGGTTCTGGTGAGGGCTTTCTTTGTTGCAACTTGTCTTTGTGGATAACTTTTGCTGTATCCTATCACATGGGAGAAAGAATCAGGTAGCTGTGCAGAGATCTTTGTATAAAGGTACTAATTCCAGAGCTGGGAATGGTGGTGCAGGCCTGTAATCCCAGCACTTGGGAGGCTGAGGCAGGAGGATTGCTGTGAATTCGAGGCCCACCTGGGCTACATAGTGAGTTCAAGGCCAACCTGCACTACATAGCAAGACCCCATCTCAAACAAACAAACAAAATTTAAATGAAGGTATTAATTCCATTTAAGAGGGCTCCGTCCTCATTACCCACTTACCACACTTCTTTTTTTTTAAATAGATTTTTATTAAAATTTGTCCAAAATTACACAAACTTATAGGCCATTACACAAGCTTACAGACCACAATACATTGTACCTTTTGCTTATAACAATGAACAATATAAACAACTGCATAGATGCAGCATTAAGTCACAACTACATAAAGTTACTGTAGTACCTAGTGTACGTGTCATGGTTTGAAGTTTGGGTTATTAGGTTCTTGTTTTTAAGGTATCTTTATTCCTCTGGATTCCCATTCCCCTCCCCCTTTGCCCTCCTCTTGTTCCCTTGGACCTTTTGCCCCTTAGCTTAGATCTGACCCTTTGCCTTATGTATCCATTGTTTACCCTTTTCTTTTGTTTGTATTTTTCTTCAGTCAAATGAGGGATACCATATGGTATTCAAACTTGTGAGTCTGGTTTATTTCACTCAACATTATATTTTCTAGGTCTGTCCATTTTCCTATAAATGACTCTAGTTTGTCATTCTTTGTAGCTGAATAGTATTCCATTATGTATAGATACCACATTTTGTTTATCCAATTATCTATTGATGAGTATACAGGCTGCTGCCTAAGTTTAGCTATTACAAATTGTGCTGCTATAAACATTGCTATGCAAGTATCTCTGTAGTATGATGTCTTTAGCTCTTTGGGGAAGACACTCAGTAGGGGAATGGCTGCTTTGTATGGGATTTCTACTTTCAGGCTTTTGAGAAATCTCCATACTGATTTCCATAATGGTTGTACTAGTTCCCATTCCCACCAACAGTGTAGGAGGGTTCCCTTTTCACCACAGCCCCGCCAGCATTTGTTATTGTTTCCCAATGATTGCCATTCTTTCTGGGGTGAGGTGGAATTTTAGAGTTTTAATTTGCATTTCCCCCTTTTCTCTTTCTTTTCTTTTTCCTTTCCTTCTTTTCCCGTCTCCCTTTCTAATTCTCTTCCCTATTGAATATTATCTTTCTTTTATTTAGTATCTATTATACTTTTTTGTCCTTATTAAATGTAATATGACTTTAACTCTGTTGAGATGGTACCTAGAGGAGCATAGCTGGATCAAATGGAATTTCTATTTTTAGTTTTGTCAGGAATTTCATACAGATTTCCATAGTGGTCGTTCTAGTTTACATTCCTCCCAACAATGTACAAGAGTTTCTTTTCCCCCACATCTTGGCAGCATTTGTTATTATTACATTTTTTGATGATATCCTTCCTTTCTGGGGTAAAATGACATCTCAGTGTAAGTTTTAATTTGCATTTCCCTGATGGCCAGGCATCATGATGAGCTTTTTTTTTTTCATGTATTTATTGGCTATTTGTACTTCTGAGAAGTGTTCATTTTGGTCACCCATCTTATGATTGGCTCTTTTATTTTGGAGGGGTGGTCTAACTCTTTTGAGTTCTTACATATTCTTGATGTTAGTCCTCGATGGAATAGCTGGCAAAATTTTTTCCCCATATTGTCTTGTCTCTCTGTTGGTTGTTTCCTTTGATGTGCAGAAGCTTTTTAGTTTGGTATGATCTCATTTGTTGATTTCCCAGTATTCTTACGCCACTGGGGTTCTGTTCAGAATGACCTTGCCTATGCCTATGTCTTCAGGAGTTGTATCTGTTTTATCTTCCAGCAGATTGTTTCTCTTGTAGCACTTAGATCTTTGATCCATTTTGATTTTAGTTTAGTACATGGTGAGATATACGGGTCTGTACTCAGTCTTCTGCATGTTGTAGAGATCCAGTTTTCCCAGCACAACTTATTTTAAAGATACTATCTTTCCTCCAATGTATGTTTTTGGCTCCTTTGTCAAAAATCAAGTAGCTGAATGTATGTGCCTGTTTCTGCTTCCTCTGTTCTGTTCCATTGATCTACATGCCTGTTTTCATGTTGGTACATGCTGTTTCTATCACTGTTGCTTTGTAGTGTAACTTCAAGTCTGGCATTGTGGTGCCAACTGCTTTTCTTTTGTTACCCAGGATTGCTTTTGCTATTGTGGGTCTCTTCTGATTTTGTATGAATCGTAGGCTTGTTTTCTCTAGCTCTGTGAGAAATGACATTGATATTTTGATTGGGATTACATTAAGTATGTATACTAGTTTTGGAAATATAGCTAAATTTGCTTATGTTGGTTCTGGGCTATTCAGGAACAGGGGATATCATCCCATTTTCTGATATCTTTCTCCGTATCCTTTTTCAGAGTGATGTAATTTTCATTGTAGAGGTTTTTTACTTCCTTAGTTGGGTTAATATCTAAGTATTTAAATTTTTTTGATGCTATTGTGAATGGTATTGTTTTCCCAATTGCTTTTTCAGTAAATTCAGTGTTAGTGTATAGGAATGCTATTGATTTTTGTTTGTTTATTTTGTATCCTGCTACTGTGCTGAATTTGGTTATCAATTAAGAGTCTTTTGGGTGGGATTTTTTTGGGTTTTATAAATAAGTATTGTGTCACCTGCAGATAATGGTATTTTGACTTTGTTCTTTCCTATATGTATCCCTTTTATTTCTTTGTCTTCCCTGATTGCTCTGGCTAATGTTTCAAGGACTGTGTTGAACAGGAGTAGTGATAACAGACATCTTTGTTACTGACTTTAGAGGGAAGGCTCTCAGGTTTTCTCTCTTTAATATGATGTTAGCAGTAGACTGGTCGTCAATGGCTTTTACCACATTGAGATAAAGACCTTCTGTACCTATTTTCTTTAGAGTTTTTATCATGAATGGATATTGGATTTTGTCAAAGGTATTTTCTGCATTTATTGAGATCATGTGATTTTTGTCCTTGCTTCCATTTATGTGATGAATTAAATTTCTCAATTTGCCTATTATGAACCATCCTTGCATCCCTGGGATGAAGCCTCCTTGATCTTTTTGATGATTTGTCACATTCTATTTGCCAGTACAGTAAACTTTGGTTTGCCAGAGTAATTCATTCTGCTTGTCATCCAGAGTACTTGTATATCAAAGCAGCAAGAGAGAGAGAAAGAACCAGTTATGATTATGTGATACTTGGTGTGACATACTGCTCATATTACAACATATTGCCTATTTATCGAGTTAAAATTTCTTAGAACTGTTTGCTTATTTTGCAGAACACTCACAGAGCAAATTAATTTCAATCCAAGTTTTTACTGTATCTTGTTAAGGGTTTCTGCATCTATGTTCATTAGAGAAATTGGCATATAGTTCTCTTTTTTGGCTGGATCTTTGTCTGGTTTTGAGATCAGGATAATTTTAGCTTCTGAGATTGATTTTGAAATTACTATTTCCCTTTTGATTTCATTAAATTTTGGGGAATATTGATTTTAGAACATCTCTGAAGTTCTTCTACAATTCATTTGTGAATCCATCAGGTACTGGGCTTTTCTTATGGTAGTTTTTTAATTACTACTTCAATTTCATTGCCTGTTATTGGATTCTTCAAGATTTTTAAGTCTTCTTGGTTTGGTTTTGGTAATTCATATATATCTAGAAATCTTTAATTCTTCTGAGTTCTCCAGTTGTTTGGTATATATGTTTATGAAATAGTTGCTAATGATTTTCTGGATTTCAGCATTGTCCATTGTGGTTTCACCTTTTCATTTCTAATTGCATTAATTTGTGATTATTTCCCTTTTTTTGTAAGATTGACTAAGGGTTTATGTATTTTATTTATTCTTTTAAAGAACCAGCTCTTCAATTATTGATTCTTTGTATTTTATTAGTGTCCTTTTCATTAATTCTTACTCTGATTTTTATAATTTCTTTCCTTGTACAAGCTCTGGGTTTTGGATTGTTCTTGTTTATGACCTCGAGATGTATTATTAGGTCATATATTTAGATTTGTTCTGTTTTTCTGATATGGGCATTCATTGCTATAATCTTCCCTCTTAGGACTGATTGCATTGTGCAGCCATCTTCCCCACATGAACAAAAACATGGCAATCTTCCCCAGAATCATGGAACAAATTAAGTTTGTAAACCAAGATACGACTATATCAGCATAGAGAGAAAACCATTTGCCAGCCACTGCTATGTTACCTTGGTTATAGTAGTAAATCAAGCAAGAAAAATGGCATCAAATGTTACCTGGATATTGACAAACCCTAGGAACCACTCAGGAACAGCCCTTAACCGAACCAAAGAGGACTGTGATTTTAGTGCAGACAGTTAGGCCCCCTCAGCCATTCAGACCACTCATTTCTGCTGGGTGTAGGCAGCAGTGCCAGAGCTCGGAGATGCCGCTTCGCTGAGTGCCCTCTTCTCCGGGACCTCCCGCTCTGGTGAATACTCCCTCTGAGCCGGCCTCCCCCAGCAGAAGGTACGCCCATCATCCTCTCGGTCGAGCCCCGGGTGATCCTGGGAGGTCCTGTGCTGCCCGCCCTCTCGAAGCCTGTCTCCCATGGCTGTCTCTCTGGTTGCTAAGTCCCGGGGTGAAACGCTCCTCCTGGTTTGGGTTTCATCGTTGATCAGGTTGTTCTGTTGGCTTCTCCTTGGGCCGTGGCGGGCCCAGCGGCCGGCTGCCGGGTCCTCCTGGCTCGGCATGGTGCCCGCTAGCGTGAGTAATGCTGCTCTGTAGACACGGTGAGTGACTCAGACACATGCAAGTTCTGTTAGAGTGACGTTTTTGCCAGTGCCAACCTGGTATTCCAGCATAACTACTGCAAAAGGGTAAGCAGAACATACATGCCAGTGATTGTGACATGCAGCCACCCTTTACGGAACGCATGCGTCTTCTCACTGTTAGTTTGCTAGTTAAGTAGTAGTATGGTGCAGTAAGGAATTTATCAGTTTTGTTATAAAATCCCATTTGTGAAGTCCATAAGGAAATGTATATCACTTTAAAAGAAATATTTAGGGGCTGGGGATTTAGCTCAAGTGGTAGAGTGCTTGCCTAGCAAGTGCAAGGCCCTGAGTTCGATCCCCAGCACCAAAAAAAAAAAAAAAGAAAAATTTACCACTTATCCCCCAAATTGCTTTTTCCACCTGTGACACATAGTTTATTTAAATGAAAAATTAGTACTACCCCTAAGTCCTGTTTTGTCCTATATAATTAAGAGTTTGCTTTTCTTCCATTTCTTAGGGTAACATAAAGAATAGTATTAAAAATTAGAGACTTGGATGGGTGTATTGGTATGCATCTGTAATACCAGTACTTGGGAGGCTGAGGCAGGAGGATCACCTTGAGTTCGAGGCCAGCCTGGACTACATAGTAAGTTCAAGACTGAGCTACATAGTGAGTTCAAGACCAGCCTGAACTACATAGTGTGACCCTGTCTAAAAAAACAAAAAATTTAGAGACTTGGTTAATTTTCCAGTTATGTATTCCATGACTAACAGACCTTGGCTGTTTCATAGTAGACCTGCAGCTGGCAGCTAGTCTGACCATGGAGAGCCTGGGTAAAGAACTGGAGGCAGCTCTCCTCAGCTTTTCTACTACACCCTCCTGTTGTGTAGTGTTCTGATTTGGCTTAATCACTTTCAAAGGTTAGAATTGAAGAGTTCAAACCCTAGACATTAGTGGAATATTTGCCTAGTTATAGTCGTTCATTGTTTGGTGTATCTTTCTTCTTCCCTGTCATTTTCTTCTCAAGGAGCAAAAGGAAAGTATTGCAAGCATTTCCAAACATTCTTCCTCTACCATCAATCTTAATTAAAAAGCAAGGGTTGGGGATTTAGCTCAGTGGTAGAGCACTAGCCTAGAAGCCCAAGGCCCTGAGTTTGAGCCCCAGCGCACACGCACACACACATGCACACACACACACACACACACACACACACACACACACAAAAGCAGTAAACAAGCACAAGCAAGAACTAAACACCCTTCTAGAAAGTGTTCTTCTGGCTATCAGGACATGGTATGAGTTCCTCTTTTTAAGTAGTAACTGATAGTCCTGGTCAAGAAATAGAGAGTGAAGCCAAATTTTCAGATACTGTTTAATATTGAAAACTTGAAAATGAGTACTGTGAACAAACATAATTTACTCCCTTTCAATTTTGATGTACTTGGTTATGTATTTCTGTATGAAATAAAGTTTAAGGGGAGCTACACTGAGAAGTAAAGGGAAAATATCAGCCCTCAGATTTAAATATGGTCTGTATAAACAGAATTATTATTTTCTTTACCTAGTTTGTGCTGTGTTGGTGCTGAATATATGTTGAGGTAAATAGGACAAAACATTAGTTGATAAATGAAAGGTAAAAGTAGACAAATTCCTAACTGCCATGTAGCTATCTTCTAGTTTTAAAATCTGTAATCATTTTTAGTCCCTCCAGAAACACTAGCCAGTTTTTGAGTTGAAAGACACTCTATGCATACCTGTGATATTTATCATTGCAATTCACCTGCAAAAAAATCAACCACCACTTCCTCTCCATATCTCAAGCTTCCCTGTATTTATCAGTAGTAGTAATTTCTGTAAAAATTTCAGTGTTTTACATAGGTAACAATAGATATGGAAGAACAATTTCGTGATTTTTTTTTTTCTCTAGAATTCCTAATATCTCAGTTTACAAAGGAGGGAACATCAATACCTTCTGTGACTTCAAATTAATTTTTTTTTCTACTTTGAGATATAACTTCCTAATTATATTTTACAAAGGCTAATTTTTTTTTAAAAGTTCAAAATTCCTTGTTAGGGTACATTGAGAGCCATTTTAGAAATCTTACTGCTGTCATTACATGTGAGTTGTGGACAAAATCAAGTTTGCAGTGTAGTTGAAATTCACATATATTTATTATTATTTCAAATTATTACATTTCATAAATATGTCTTATTATAGAGATGTAGACTGTTGTTTTTTGTGTGAACTAATTTATTTCTGAAACTAGAGTTGGTCTTTTCTGGCTTTCTCCTACCTTTCATCCCAAAGGTTTGATTATATTAATTTTCTTCAGTGATTAAAAATACAATGAAGATCTACTTTATAAAGTCAGATACTGACATTTCTAGATATGGTCTAGCTCTAAAAGAATTTACTTGCACATTTTTAGGTGTTTAATGTAGACAGATTAATATATATATATATATATATTTTTAACCAAGAACATGTATTGGTACATTGTATACATAATGTTCACATTTATCAGGTTATTTTGTACTTCTACATGAGAGATTAATATATTTTTATACAACGCTTTTTCTGTACTTATTTCCAGACTGTACTCTTAGTGATGTTTTTTTTCAAATGCACATTACAACTGTTTGGAATGAGTCTGCAGTGCCTTTACCTACTCAAAAGAAGTGTTTCACATGTGATATCACAGAAAGCAAAAAGGTGTTTATACTGTTCATGGGAACCTAATGCCTCTTTTCTAAAGCTTTTTACTTTTTTCATGAAATTCATTAAATATTTTCTCTCTAAAGCCCTCTCCCCAAAACCCTCACATTGGGGCTGGGGATGTGGCTCAGTGGTAGAGTACTTGCCTAACATGTGTAAGATTCTAGGTTCAATCCCCAGCATTGCAACACAAAATGAAACCATCTCGTTATGCTTCATAAATATATACAAATATGTGTTAATCAAAAGAATTCTCAAAATTTAACACATTGGATGCCTTCTTAAATACAGCACTATATTAGGCAAGTGTAGGAATAGTTTACTCTCATGATGGCAGTTAAATAATTTTGTAGAATTTATGAAAACTACTATTAATTTTTATAATTATGCCTATTTTTACAATAAATATATTGATGTGCTTACTTGCAGTGGAGTGAAATTGCATAAGTCATCCTGTTGGTATTTTATAAATTTCAGATTTGAAAGTATTTTGTAAATATTAAAAAGAAAGTTACTGAGTAAATTAAAAAGATTATTTTTAACCTTCAAAAAATAAAACTTTGTAGTACATTTCATTAAATTCAGTGATTGGGCATCTTTCATCTGCATGCTTATAATTCCTGGTACTCAGGAGGCTGAGGTGGGAGGATTACAAGTTCAAGGCCAGCCTGGGCAACATAGTAAGACCTCATCTCAAAAAAAAAAGAAAGAAAGAAAAGAAAACCCACAAAAACAAAAAACTAGGGGCTGGGGATTTAGCTCAGTGGTTAGAGGGCTTGCCTTGCAAGCACAAGGCCCTGAGTTTGATCCCCAACACCAAAAAAAAGCAAAAACAAAACAAAACAAAAAAAACCTGGCATCTTAAAATTGTTGTCAATCTGGAAAGACTATTACTATTTTTGGGAGTCTACCGTCTAGGTTCTGTGCTGCAGACTATATGAGGTTAGTATAGGCATTCTGAATAGACTTTATTATAAAACTCAAAACCATTATGTTTGGAACTAAGTGTAAATAGTAAGAAGTATTGTTTGAATACATATTTTAATAGAGTGATTTCTAATTATGTTGCAGGCTTTACTCATCAGCCTTAAGTATGGTTGTTTTATGTGGCAGTTGGGAGATGCTGATACTTGTTTTCAGATCCACAGTATGGAAAATAAAATGAGCTTTATAGTACACACAAAACAGGTGAGTATTTATTGACTATTTGGATTTCTAATAGTGAACTACCATATTACTAAAATTTTTTTTTGTTTTTTGGTTTTCGTGTGTTTTGGGTGCTGGAGCTCGAACTCAGCCTTGTGCTTGCAAGGCAAGCACTCTAACCACTGAGCTAAACCCCCAGACCCCTAAAGTATTTTTTTTAAGTGACATAATTTAACTTTAAGCGAAACCTCTAATATTAGATGAAATTAAATTAAAGTCAAAGGAAAAAAAGGGAAGGCCTTTCATAAAAGGAAAGCCAGAAACATAGCTGAATAATTTGTTTCAGTTTTATGACAATTAAACTCTTATGCATATTTTAAATTTCTCATCAGTATTCCCTGTCTCTCCCATCAAGATATTTGGCAGCCCTTCCCTCTTCTTGACCAGTATCCTTTTTAAGCCACTAGTTGTATACAGCAGGTTGTTTCTTAAATCTCTTCAAAAAGCTTGAGTAAGCTGGATGGTATATGGCTGTAATCCCAGCACTCTAGAAGGCTGAGGCAGGAGAATGGTAAGTTTGAGCCCAGCTTGGGCAGTTTAGCAACTTAGCAAGACCGTCTCAAAATAAAAAATAAATATTGGCTGAAGATGTAGCTATGTGTGAAGGCCCTGGGTTCAGTCTCCAGTACAGCAAAAAAAAACAAACCAAAACAAAAAAACACCTGAGACCTGAGTAATTCTCCTGTATGCCTAATTTCTTAGCAGGCTACCTCCTGATGAGAAAGTTCCCTTTCAAATATGACTACCCAGCACCATGTACGTCCTGTAAACATTCTTTACCAACATATATTTTACTTTATAGGCTGGTCTCGTCGTAAAACTGTTGATGAAGCTAAATGGACAATTAATGCCCACTGAAAGAAATTCATGAAAGGAAAATAGCTGATACTCAAGCCACCACCATTTTGTAATGCAGTTTTTTTCTGTGAAAGATTTCTTAAAATATTACTTCTAACAATGCATTTTGTCTCCTGTAATATATATGTATACTATCACACTTGTACAGAATCTGTACTTATGTTTGGTGTGTAATATACCAATTTAGTTTTATATAATATCCTTATAAGCTATTCTAATTTTTTAGAGAAACACAAAAAATATAGATTGATAGTCTGTATAATATTAGGCAAAATAGTAAGCTTTATAAAAAGTTATTTTTGGTAAATAGTAAAGAATTTGGACTGGAATGTGTTGAAATTGTAGCTTTGATAAAACTGTTATTTCAACATATACTGAAAATCAATGTGATTTGAATAAAGAAATGTGTTTTCTACTTGGACCATACACCCTTGTTACTTAAAACATGTTTCTGCATTCTGTGAACATTTCTCAACATGTTTTTACAAATCTTAGTTAAAAGGTATTTTCAAGATACTGTTCTTAAAATCCCTTGCATCATAATTACCAGGGTCCCTCATAAAAAATGATTTTATAGATCCACGCTAGACAAATCCATTCATTCTTTGGAAGTAATGAGGAGGAATCTTTTAAGTTTTTGTTTTTTTCTGTAGAAATAATGTAAGACCCAATAAAGAATTTATATTATTAAAGTTCAGAAATTATACAACTTCCCAGCCACAGGTACATGTATACATGGATACACATTTTATGTAACATCTTAGGATGTTAGTAGGTGTATTTGTTAAATACACACTGTATTTTTATAAGTTAACTTAATGGCTTACTTTATATTACCTTTATATTGTAGGAAATAGATCATCAAATATCTGGTTATTTCATTTAGGAAAGTACTGATATCATAGATGATGAAGATTAATGTGCTACTTAGTAAACTAGAAACTTACAGGTAGATTTATGTGTTCTAGGTTAAGTAGTAGTCATATTTATACTTAAAAAAAATGAAAAAAAACAGGGCTGGAGCTGTAGCTCAGTGCAAAGGCCCTACCTAGTTCCATCCCCAGTTTTGAAAAAACAAAAAGTTCTACAGATTGCAAGTAATTTCTGTATATCATTATCTACTCTTCACATTAACTGTGATTATAAGTAATGTGCTCAGTTAAAGACTTACTAAAATGGGGTGGTTGAGGTTAACAAGAAAGCCTGATTTTTTTTTTAGGGGTGTGCTAGGTCTTTTTGAATCTCCGTAAACAATTCCCTATTCAACTAAATCCATTCAAGTGGCCTGTTACCAAAAACCTTGTTTTGAATCCCAAACCTAAAATTTTAGCCTTAACCTCTCTTCTGAACTCTGGATCTTAATTCCAAAGTTCTTGTTATTTGAGATCTATCTAAATGGCATACAAAAAACTTTGGTTTCATCATAGCTGGAAGTAGAATATGTTTTCCTGTTTACTCCTCCCTATCCTCCCACTATATTTTCCTGTTTAGTTAATGGCATCATCAGTTTACATCTAGTTGTTTAGCGTGGAAACCTTGGAGTGGTCTTCAACTTTCCCCTCTTCCTATACAATCTGTTGACCATGTGCTGTCAAATATCTTCTGAGTCCTTTTCCATTTCCTTCCTCCTGGTTGTACTGCAGCTACCTTAATTCAACTCCTTGCCATCTTTTCCATGGCTTTACCAAGCACATAGCATCCCATCCCTGTGTACTTGTCTTCCTAATTTACTTTTTTTTAATCAATCTAGTTACTGTTTTATTACCCTGTGAAAACCTTTCAGGATTCCTCATTACATAAAGAATTAAATTCCAAACTCCGTAATATCAAACACAGGGCCCGTAATATTCTGTTGCTAACCTACTTGTCTAGATTAATCTCTAACCACTTCTCCCACAACCATCCTGTACTCCAACCAGTATCTTCCAACCCTAGTCTCACAATCACATGGGGAAATATTAAGTGTTCTGATTTGGTGATTTTAGTGTTGGGCCTAAGTATTTCTATTTTTTTTAGTATCCCCTGTGCTTTTGATGTACAGCCGGCTAGGATCAGTTAAAAACAGCTTTAACCAAGAGATAATATGTTGTTTTTCTTTTCGCAGAGAAAAGTTCTATTATGTTAAACTCCCTGCTGCATGGATTACAGTCTTACCTCTGAGAGTTATACAATATGACAGGCCTATAGAGAAGGAAAAAGGATACTGAGATAAATACTTGGATGGATGGATGGATGGATGAATGGATGAATGGCAGGCTGTGCAGAAAACTGATTAAGAAATGCAATTGTTTTGAGTGCATACAAGGCAATACTTTCAACAAAAATCCACCCAGAAGATACGATTCTCATTTAATAAAGTCAAAATGTAAGGTGTTGGGCCTATCAGATATTTGGAGTAGCAGGAGTAGGCAGACTTAAAAGACCCTCAGAAGAAAGAAGGCAATCTCTGGGGTTTCGTAGAGGCTACAGATTTGATTGGGACAAAGAAATATCTTTCAGTTATGTTAGTGTATAGGTGAAAAAACAGTTTCAATATATTTTGTTAATTTCTAGGGTAAAATAAAGCAGTCAGTTACTCAAGAGTCCTTGGAAGGGCACCCAAGTGGGTGGGAAGTTAGAAACTATTCCTTAATTTTTTAAATAATAAAATAGCTAATACTTAAAATCATGCTTACCACATGGCTGGCATTGTTTGAAGTACTTTTAGGTATATTAATTCATTTGCTCCTAACAACAATCAGTACGAGATAGATACTGTTATTGCCATGTTACAAATAAAGAAAGAGAGTTAAGTAAGTTGCCAAAGGGAATATAACTAATGTAAGTGGTACGTACAGATGAGATTCATATCCAGGCAGTCTGGCTCTAGAGTATAAATGAATGAAAAATATGTATGGTTATAATAAAAAACCACAAGCTATTTCTTTTATATTACTTTGGAGCAAAGTATCCTACAATGATGTTGTCATTTTTATATTTTTTGTTTTTTTGGGGGGGGGTGCTCAGGATCGAACTCAGGACCTTGTGCTTGCTAGGCGAGCCCTCTACCACTGAGCTAAATTCCCACCCCAATTTTTGTATATTGTATAACTTTGAATATAGTTGTATATGAAGAGATTACTTGTGTAACAAGTATTACTATTAAGTAGGAGAGTCAGAGTTCAAAATCTGGCTGACTGGCTGCTAAAGTCAGACATTAGGTAAAATATAGGTACCTGGAGAAGTAGGTAAATAATTGATTTTTAAAACTATAAAGAGACCAGATTGTGAAGTTTATTATACTTCCTCCAAATGAGGAGCCATTGGGGCCTGTAGGACTTGACTTACTCAGATTTGTATGTTGAATGGTCACCCTATGTGTAAGAATTAGAAGGGGTGGTTCTGAGCAGGAAGGCATAAGGCAGTTTCAGACTCCCATAAAGTAATGGCAATGGGGAGAAAATGGATCAATATTTTAAATAATTATATCTATTTTAATAAAATATGTAATCTTTTAGATTAGAAATAAGGAAGAGGTAAAAGTCATGAATAAATCCCCTATTCTCTCCTGGACAGCTTTGAAAATGGTACCATATACTGCCTAAAGTAGGGAATGGAGGAGAGGGTTTTGAAAAATGTGTTGTGTTCTGGTGATGTACAATAGGCCATAGAATACCCAGGCCTGAAGCTCAAAATTGTAGGAAATAGCAGGTGAAACTCCAGGAACAGATTCAAAGCCACACAGGAAGACAGCTGAGCCAACATTTGAGAAAAAGGCAAAGGTAGGGTAACCCTCAAAGCATTTAGTTAAGACAAGCAAACAGCAAGCGATATGGAAAAGAAACAAGTTGGCACTATTCTGTACAGTGATTATCTAATACATTTTATATGGATAAAATATTAAAATAACAGTATCATTGAGAAAAAACTACCGTATTTTAGAGTCAGCATATTAGCATATGGATATTTTTAAAATGGATCTGAGAGGTTAAGAGGTCTAAATTATTATTATTATTATTATTATTATTATTTTGGTGCTGGGGATTGAACTCAGGCAAGCACAAGGTTCTGAGTTCAATCCCTAGCCCCTAAATGTTTTTTAAATGTACAAAATAAAAAGAAAACAAAAGATTTGGGATTTGGAGCAACTGGAACTCATAGTAAGAATGCAAAATGTCACAAGCATTTTGGAAAGCAGTTTGGTAGTTCCTTAAATGCTAAAACACACAACTATTATAGGACCCAGTATTTTACTCCAGGTACTTATCCAAAACCTAAAATTGTTCACACATAAATCTGTATACAAATGTTTATATGACACATTTTTCATTATTAAGTATAATTATTCATGACTTCCAAAAACTGGAAACAACCAAAATGTCTTTCAGTGAGCGAGTAAATGTAGGTACAGCTATGCAATGGAATACTCTGCAGCAAGCAAAGGAATAACTATTGATGAAATTCAAATATATTATGCTATTAAAGAAGCCAGACTCAAGGTGTTATATAGCAAATATATTTGTTAATTTCTCATCACTGGAACAAAATACACAACTTAAGGAGGAGAGAGGTTTATTTTGACCCACAGTTTCAGTAGGTTTATTCCCAAGTTGGCTGGCTCCAAAGTAGAAATGGCATGATGGAAAGGCATGGAGGAGAAAAGCTGCTCTTCCCATGGCCACAGCCAAGAACCAGAGAAGAGGGTGGAACCAGATACAAGAGTACACCCTTCTACTTTATGAACCTGGTAATCTGCCTCTTCTGACTATGCTCACCTCAGAACACATGAGTCTTCTGGGGGACATGCTTGATCTAAACCATAACATTCCACCCCAGGCTCCCAGACAGCTCTTGTCCATCTCATAATGCAAAATACCTTTAGTCCATCTCAGCATTCCCACCGTCTTAACAATTCCAGCATTTCTGAAAAGTCTTAAGTTCAAAGACTCCCTTGAGACTCTTGAACCCTGGTAAAAATTTACAAGAAAGTTAAAACTTCCAAAATATAATGGTGCACAATAAACATTCTCTTTTCAAAAGGCGTAGGAGGATAGAAAGCAGCTGGACCAAAGCAAGACTAAAAGCCAGCTGTGCAAACATTAAATCTTGTAGCTGCATGTCCAGAGCAGATTATAATGAGATGTGAATGCCAGAAGGGTTGGGCAGGCATGTTCCTATGGGCTTGCTGGTTGTTGCACACATATCCTCTCTCTTCAGCTGGCTCCACTTGCTGCAGTGGCCCTCTTGGACTCCTGGCAAGATCTGCGAACCTGTCACATATTTTTGCCTGGCCTCTGAGCCCTGAAATCTGGGTGGAAGCCTCCACGATTTCACCCTGGGGCTCTCTTCTCAAAGCAAAGTCTTTCAAAAGAGTTTAACCTTTTACACCCTTGAGTCTTTGATGGGTGGGATCTAGTTATTTCCTGTGATGTGTTCAAGGCATCTTTCCATTGTCCCAATGTAAAGTATTTGGTTTCCTTTTTAATGATAATTTTTTTCAGCGACCACACTCTTCCTTGGCCCCTACTTTACATGGGCTTTCTTTCTGGCCACGCTGAATTTTTCAAATCATACAGCCCTGCTTTTTAGTCCTGATTCTCAGTGTAGCTCTGGGTAAAAGTAACCAGCAGTACCAATGCCACTGCCTGAACATTATGCTATCTTGAAATTTCCTCCACCAGTTTAGTCTGGCACCTTTAAACTTACCCTCACCCAAAGTCACAGAACATGTACAAGACAAAGACAAATTATTTGCCAGAATGAAACATGCATGCCCTCTAGAAGTCCAGTTTTCTAGGTCTTCATTCCCAAATGAAACTTCATGGGCCTGGACTTTACTGTCCACATTCCTCTCAGCATTCTGGTCTTCTGAACTCTGACCAGAATCACCCATTAAGAGCATGCACAAGCTTCTCCAGCCTGAATCTCCCAACTTTTCTAAATTCCTCCTACAAACCAGTTTTAAAGGTTTCTGAACCACATGGTCAGGTAGAGACAAATCAGTGCCCCCACTTCCGGTACCAATTTTCTGTATTAGTCACTTCCCCATAGCCAGGACACAATACTAAACATCTGCAGCTTGCAGGAGGACAAGCTTATTTTGGCTCACAACTTCAGTGGGTTCAGTCCAAAGTCACCTGGCTCCAAGGCAGAAACAGCACAGTACAAGGTCCCAGTGGAGGAAAGCTGCTTAACCCAAGGCAGCCAGGAAGCAGAGAAGGGCAGAGCCAGGGATAAGATTATACCTTTCAGGTCATGAACCCAGTGGCCCACCTCTTCTGATCAGCCCTACCTCCAAACATGAGACTAAATCATAGCATAGCCTTCTATTTAGATGACCTGGAAAAGGCAAAGCTTTAGAATCAATAAGCAAACACTGGTAAACAGAGGTTAAAGATGGGAGTGAGAGGATGTAAGAATATAAACAGGCAACATGAAGGAGTTTGGAAGGAGGCGCAATATTCCAATGATGATTGAAAAGTGTATTTGACAAAGTTTGCCTAACTGATGAAAGGAGATTTTACTGTACATAAATTATAAAATATATTCTAAGAAGGATAACTTGAAGCTGGACCATGCCCTATCTCCTATATCACCATGATCTGCCATGTCTGCCAGAAGCCAGGTGACCTGGTCATGTGCAACCAGCACTAGAGTTTTGCTTACACCTGGACTGCCACATGCCTGGCCTGCAGGACGTGCCAGGGGAGGAGTGGAGCTACTCACTCTGCCATGTGGCCCCTGACCTGAAGGAGGAGGACAGCAGCCTTAACAATGGATGGCGTGGACAGTGCCAGCACGGTGGCCAAGTTCTCGCCAGCCAACCAGCAGAAATGTGAACCCGTCCTTTTCTGCCACAAACTCTGCAGCACCAGCTGGCTTCCGACTCTCCCTTCTCTATGGTGCAGCCTGGTGGCACTCTGGACCTGACCTTGATCCACGCCCGCCTCCAGGAAAAGCTGTCACCCCCATTCGGCTCCCCAACCCAGGAGTTTGCCCAGGATGTGGGCCGCATGTTCAAGCAATTTAAAAAGCTGACTGAGGACATGGCAGATGTGCAGTTCATCGTCGGCCTGCAGTGTTTCTTTGAGTCGTGCATGAGGGAGGCCTTTGGTGACACCAACTTCTCTGCTTTGCTGATGGAACTCTCGCTGCTGAGCTTGCCCAGTGCTGGTCCGTGCTCTCAGGTGCTGTCTGGTGGCCGTGGTGATGCTCCCCAAAGCTGGGGCCTCTAATGGCCAGGCTGACCTGACTCTGATCTATGCCTCTTTTCTCCACCCCTATCCCCTGGTGGCCTGACTCCCACTCCCTGGTGGCCCTATCCACCATTGCCTCTCAAAATGGTTTTTACTTCTGTGGATATAATAAAAACGTCACCAGTTTTTAAAAAATGAATAAGACTTTTTTTTAAATTTTAAACCAAGAACATGTATTGGTACATTCTACATACAATGGTCACATTCATTGCATTTATTCTGTACCTATACATGGATAAAAAATGAATAAGACTTTTATGTCTTTGTCTTGCCTGATTGCTCTGGCTAATGTTTCTAGAACTATATTGAATAATAGTGGTGATAGTGGACAGCCTTGTCTTGTTCCAGATTTTAGTGTGAAAGCTTCAAGCTTCTGATCATTTAGTGTGGTGTTGGCTGTTGGTTTGTCATAGATGGCTTTTATCAAATTTAGATATAGACCATCTATTCCTAATTTCTGTAGGGTTTTTTTTTATCATGAATGGGTGTTGTATTTTATCAAATGCTTTTTCTGCATCTATTGAGATGATCATGAAACCATAAGTGTAAATAAGGACAAAGGGGTATAATAGTATGTTAAAAAAAAGAGATAGTATTCAAAAGAGAGGAGAACTAGATAGGGAAAAGGGGGAAAAAGAAGGAAGGTTAAAAGAAAAGTAAGATGAAAGGGAAAAAATGGAAAAACGTAAATAAACCTGTTGCAAATAGAGAAGGGTAGGGGAATGGAAGGGAGGGGAGGGGAAGAGGGGGAACCAAGATATATCATGTACAGGTACAAAATAACCATGTTGATTATGATCATTATGTATACAATGTACCAATACATGTTCTTGGTAAAAATAAAAATTAAAAAATGAATAAGACAGTCATGAACTCAGTCATATGAGCTACTATTTGGCAAGTATGATCCCAAACCAAATCAGAAATCATTCATTGACTTTTTGAATATGCTTCATGATATTTTAATAACGTGTATTGCCTGTTATATTTTATAGATGCTGATATTTTCATTTATATATACTGAGTATATATCAGTAGAACAATGGAAGAGAAAAAACCTAAAATGACATCATTTGCAGATAGAAAACTAAATAGTTCTCACCTAAATTAAATGTATGCCATTTTTCCTTTTTTGATTATTTGCTTCCAGTTAATCTTAAATTTAGTTTTGTACACATAACCTCTACAATGAAGAAAGTCCAGCCAATTCATTAACATTGGCAACTGTGTATAGTTAAAAATTGGATTTTATCTGAACTTTGGCTTACATGGTGTCATGGTGTAAATATGAAGTTTCCCATGGACTTGTGTGTTTGAGGGCTTGATCTGTAATGCAGCGATGCTCAGAGGTGGGACCTAGTGAGGTGACTGGATCACGAGGGTGCTGAGCTCAGCAAGGCAGTAACCCACTGGTGAGCACATAGCTGAATGTGCTGATGGCAGGTGGGCCCAGTTAAAGGAAGTAGGTCACTGGGCCATGCCTTTCAAGGGTGTATTTTGTCAGAAGCCCCTTCCCCTTGGCCTGTTTCCTGGTTTGCGTCCTGTCTGTCACAAGATGAGCCAATTGCTCCATCACATGTGATGTTTCTGCCTTACCACAGGCTTAAAACAATGGAGCCAGCTGGCCATGAACTGAAACCTCTGAAACCATGAGCCACAATAAACCTTCCTCTTCCAAGCTGTTTTTCTCACAAAGAGAAAAGCTTTTTTGAAGAAAAGCTTTATTCATTCACATCGCTGAAAAGCTAACACACCTGTTCTTTAGTGCTATGCATGTTCATCTACTGCACATATTTTTTTATATATATATATATATATTTTTTTTTTTGGTGCTGGGGATTGAACTCAGGGCCTTGTGCTTGCAAGACAAGCACTCTACTGCATATTTAAAAGCAGAATTTTCATGTAAAGTTAGTAACATTTCTCCCCTTAGTCATAATTGGTAATTAAAGTGAATAGGAAAATACATCATTTCACATTTATTTTTATTGCATAATATACAGAAATAAAAAATTTCCAAGACAGAGTAAATAAACATCAGCATTACTAGGACATTGTGTGTGTGTGTGTGTGTGTGTGTGTGTGTGTGTGTGTGTGGTGCTACAGGGTCAAACCCAGGGCCTCCTGCATTCTAGGTAAGTACTTTACCACTAAAGCTACATGCCAACCCCAGCAAAGTATTTTTGAAGCTTATTTTTAAGTAATAACTGAAATTTGGAACAATACTTAGGTAAAGATAATCCCAACCTGCTATCCAATACGGAGTTTAAATCACAAGTCAGAAACTGTATTTAAATTCTCTAAAAGAAGCAAACTAAAGGAGAAAAAGAGAAAACTTTCTGTATTCTCAAGAACAAAAGGTAATATAAATTGGCAAATTAATATTAGGATGCTCTTTTTCTAAACCTCTCCTTTCACTTGAGTAATGGAGGTAGCAGCTTTGAGAAACAAAAATCCCATACTTCTGGAACACTAGCAAAATATATATAGGTAGTTACCTATAGGAGGTAGTTACCAAGTTTTATTCAAAGGACAACCTGCAAATCCAAACCATAGGACAGCCTACTAAAAGGCTACCCATGTAGAATTACAGAAAAGGACATACACTGCTTTTTCTTAATACTAGAAAGCTAGTTGCATGAGTTATTTACCTTTAAATTCAAAACAAATTCGGTGTAACAGGAACTGCACCACCAAAACACACCAAAACACCTGGAGTGCAGCTGCAGGAAAGAGGGGCTGGAAAACAGGTCAGCCATCACGGAGGTGTGTTGTCTCCATCCCGGGGGCAGCCCCCAGGCCCGGTCCAGCCTCCCAGGCAGGGAAGGCAGGTGCACCTAGGATGAGGCTTGGGAGGTCCTGTTGAGTGATTTGTGTTCATGTTTTTATTTTTCATCAAAAATACACAAATTCAAGTGGCACTTTAGATTATTTTGTTTCATATACTAAGACTCATTGGTGTATTCAATTTTCTTATATTTTAAACCAAACCCTTTTTGTTTTCTGTCTCCTCTATAAAAGTTCTCTATCTAGTTCTTCAAGTACATGGTCATAGCCTACAAAAACCTGTTTTTCTGACCAGTGCTGGTATTTTGATTCCACTGAAACTGTGACAGAGTCTTTTTGTAACTTTGCCTTGTCCTACTGTGTTCAGGGGAGGGGGACAACGGAGGTCGCAACAGCCCCACGGGCCTTCTCCAGCCGGTCACCCTGGGCCCGGCACTCACTCCCCAGCGCCCTTCCTCGTGGTCTCGGGAATGCCCCCTGGAACGGCGCGACCTCCTGAGAGGAGCACGGCCGGTTGCTCCTGGTGGCTCGAGGTAACCCAAGCCAAGCAGAGGCGTCGCACCCCGCGAGGACTTCTGTGTCCTCCCCCTCGCTAAGTTCCCTTTCCACAGTGCCTGATTTTCCCCTGCTGCTCTTCCCGTTGGCCAACCCCAAAATCGGGCAGAGAAATAAAGCCCCGTGAAAGCACCTATCCCAAGGAACTGGGCCTGAGTCGCTGAGGGTGACAGCATGGAGGACAGAGCAGGGCCTTGGCCGTGGATCTGCCCCGGCTGCTCGCCGAGAAATTTCGGGGAGCAGGGCGGTCCCTGCCGGGGTGACGTCGTGTGGCCCAGCTCACAAACGCGCGGGTGCGGCCAGCCCGGCCCGCCTCTGTCCTCCTGGGCTGCGCGGGAAGGTCCCAGGTGAGGCTGTGACTACAGCACTTCCGCGAGCTCAGTTCCCCCCGCCCCCTGCCCCTCAGTACCTGCTGCTCTGCCTGTACTCCCAGGTCTCCTTGCTCCGGCGGCGCCGCGTGTCTGCATTCTGTCCTGGCTGCTTCAGCCTCCGCAAGGGCCTTTATCCCACGGCCTAGGAAACATTGTATGAATACTGCTGCACGGTAGGAAAAGTCCCGCGGCACTCTCAATCAATGTCCATGTCTTTCCGTTATGGAACACATTGCATTGTTTGACTTTACTAATAACTGTTGAAACAGCTTGGGTTTATTTTTGCCTATCAAATTGGTAATATCTGTTTTTAAGTGTGACTCTTGATGCTTGTGAGAATGAAAGCATTTCTCATATATGTTTTGAGGATGTTATTTAGCCTGTAAAATATTTGTATGGGGCCAGAGATGGTGGTGTTCGCCTGTAATTCCAGCACTCGGAGAGGCTGAGGCAGGAGGATCACAAGTTGGAGCCCAGCCCCGCCCCCAAAAGAAAATCTAATGAATGGTACCTCCTTCAATGGCATACTTTGCAGCCATGAAAGATAAGTTGTTTTCAAATCACTGCATGTCATCAACTATGTGTATTCTGCGATGATGGAAATGTTGGTTCTCTGCAATGTGTAGGATGGTAGTCAGAGCACTTGAAGTATAGGTGAAATGTGCCTGAGGAAATGAATGGTAATTTTATTTAATTTTAATTAATTTGAATTGAAATAACCACTGGTAGGCAGTAGCTACCTTAGCAGTAATGCTATATAATAAAGTCTCAGTTTTGTTCAAATACTGTATGTGGGTACCAGTCACCATAGTTATATCTAAGAAATGGTTTAGAGGACATCCTAGTGGCTTTTCCAGCATCTGGTCTTCCTTCAAGTTGGTTTGTCTCCTCCATATATCTCCTGTGATTTGGAGAGGCAAACACTACCTCAGGATCTAGAGCAAGTCATGTGACATTATCTAAAACAATAACATTATTCTGGTTCCTGGTCTCAGGATTTTTTTTCAAATTAATTTTATCAGTACTCTTTTGATATACATAAAGATCACATTCATCATAGGGAATTTGTACCTATAATACTATATCTTGATTCTTCTTTTTTCCCACTCCCCTCTCCTCCCTTCAACTCTTTTTCCTCCCCTTATTTACAAAAGCTTTGTTTCCATTATTTTCCTTCTATTCTTTTTTCCCTTTCCCCTTCCTTCCTTTCCCCCTCCCCGTCCCTTATTCCCCTTCCCATTTGAACATTTTCTTCCTATGTCCCAATATCTGTCCTCCATTTTGGTCCTTATTTACACTTTCAGTTTCTCACAGAAGAGAAACAATGTGATATTTAAACATATGTGTCCGATTCATTTCACTTAGAAGTATGGTCTCAAGGTGCATCCATTTACCACAAAATGTCCCAAGTTTATCTTTCTTTTTGGCGGAGTAGTACATGGGACCTCCTGGGTGGGGGTTGGGTATGTAACCTAACAGGGGCCAGTGGAAGAGCAGCTCTGAGCTCTGACTCAGTCTCTGACTCAGATACTAAGCTGTATGCAACAGTCAGAGTGAATCTATAGATATCCTCACTCTGCAGTCTGTACTGTACCCATTTATGCTGAAGGTTGCGACTTTTTGAATTTTTGCATGAAATTCATATACTGTGTTACCTATAATCAAGGAATAAGGATTTGAAGAGAAAAAAATGTTATTATTTTCCATTTGTGAGTCATGCAGCATCCTACAAATGGAACACTAGGCCACACCCTTGCTGAGTTGTACATAATGCACCTCTTGAGAGGTGGTGACCCTGCTATTCAGTGTGACATTCAACAGAATACTTCGCACGTAAGACAACATCACATTTTTGCCATCAAAAAGTGGTGTTCTTATGGAATTCAGCATCCGCATGTGCTTTCCTTATTTCCCTGTCACATGATTTTTGCCATCCTAATGTGGGTCAGTGTTGCGCCTCTGAGAAGTCTCCCTTTCTGGCAGGTTCTGGAGGATGACCTGAGCCTCCAGATGATGGCAAACCACACATCAGCCAAAAAAACTCCAGAAAATCCACTGGCTTCTTATCACATGTCTTATGCGGTTGCTAAGCATTTTGTAAGGCCGGTTAGAAAGAGAACAAAAGAGAGCTTGAATACCATTTCTTTCCATGAATCGATCCCTGATATTCACTAGTGTACTCACCAGGTCGGTCTGTGCCTGTCATGAACTGGTTATATACTTGTGTCACATTCGGCTGCTGAACTTGGCTCTTCTTTTTCAGTCTCTGGGAATAATAATGGACAAGACCCAAGAGCACTACCAGCACCAGATGAGGCAATAGGGACATCACTGTTACCACTGCGCCTGCAGTCAATATTGCCTTTGCCATCAATTTGATAATCAAATGTGTCTCTTTCTTCTTTAGAGCTACCTTAGATTCCAATAGAGCTTTGCCAATGCGATCCTTTCTCACTGTGCCCGTTGCCGGAGGTCCCACTGAGCTGAGCTTATCAAGAAGTTCAGTACTGGTGAAAGAGTTATTGAATACCAGGAGGTATTGTCCAGGGTCTACCTCTGTAAGTGCCTCAACCAACCGAAGGACAGTGATGCAAGCCGTATTCCTCATATTTAGTATTTGAGTTTTTACCCTGATGTGGCTGAAACCAGCAAATGCGGGCCAGACCTGTGACACCACGCTAAAATTTATAGCCAAAGTGAAAGGGCTTTCCCTGAATACTTGCACCTGTGATGACCAAAATAAGGAACTATGATTCATCAAAGCTGGAATTTGGAACAAACACCATTCATCTCTCACTGAGTTTGCTACTGAGAGGTTGCAACTTGGAAAACTTGTCCATTGGATCTAGATTTGCACGGTCAGCAACATGCAAATTAGAAAACATACTTCCAAAGCAGCCATTTTTCATGGCAGCACTAACCAGTGTATTATACACATCTGTTCTTTGTTCCCAAAGCATATGCCTTCTAGGAACCGAGATGTAACCACTCAGAAAAATAGTTCCCAGATAACATTTGAATTCAGAGCTCATCAAACCAAGATATCCACTCTTACTTCCAGCATATAAATTGGAGTTTTATTAGTCCCAATAGTGGTGTTTTTGCCTAGTGTTCCAAAACAGGAATATGCAAATTGTGTAACCCATAACTAATACAACAATATTAATTTTGGTATTTTCTTTTTGTAGTACAATAGCATAACTAGTACAGAAGTAATAAAGTTACTAGTATAGGATGCAATGTAGTAAAGTTACATGTGCCTATGTCTTAGTACTTTTCTTGTTGCTGAGACAAAATACCCGACACCCAAAGCTAAAGGAGGAAAGGTTTATTTGGCTCACAGTTTGTAGAGGTTTCAGTCCATGGTTGGCTGGCTCCAATGCAGGGTGGCATGTCAGAGGTGCATTGCAGAAGAGAAACAGTCCACAGCAGGGCAGGCAGGTGAGAGCTCATTACCCCTCTTTCTCTCCCTTGTATTTTATTTATGTTTTTAGGAGTTGGAAAAAACGTGATTTTATTAGGTGTTCTACATTAAATTCAACCCACAAATCATCTGTCCCATAGAATTATTGGGCAGCAAAGTCATTTTACGGCATTTTCCAAAAAGGCATCTGTGAAAACTGCTCAGCTGAGGGCAGGAGGCCAAGGCTTCATCAACAGAAATGCTGTGTTTGAGAATGTGTTAGTAAATGGTAATATAAGTAGGTTTCACTTTCATGGCAGTTTCTGATTTGTTTTTTCTTTTTCTTTTTATTTATTTATTTATTTTGCTGCAAAAGGCTTTATTTTCTTTTGGTCCAAGACTTGGGAGGGGGCTCCAGAGGTGAAAAAGCTGCCTAGTGGCTGGAAGGAGAGGCTTAGGCCAAAGCCCTGATGCCTGGTGATGAAGGAGCCCCTCAGAAGCCACTGGCCTCCTAGTCGTGCTTGAGGGTGAGCCTTTCGAAGAGGTACTCGCCCAGCCCAGCCTGGGGGCCTGCCAGCCTGCGAAGGTTAGTGAGATGGTCACCTGTCTTCTTGCTGAGCTTTACCTCCTCATCTAGAAAGTGGTTCTCTAGGAAACCACAGAGATGGGGGTCTGTTTTGGCAGAGCCCAAGGTATGAAGATCCAAAAGAGCTTGGTTTAGATTCTTCTCCAGGGTCAGGGCAGCTTCCATGGCATCCAGGGTTTTACCCCACTCATCTTCAGAAGGTTTCTGCACGTCCTGGAAGAGAGCGTGGCCGCCGCGCTGGTTTCACATCTTCAGAAGACCCTCGGCACCTTTGCGCTTCTCTTCGGCCAGCTCGCAGAAGAAATGGCCCACACATGCCAGAGCCACATTGTCACGATCAAAGTAGTAGCCCAGTCAGAGGTAGGTATAGGACGGCCACAGATGCAGATTCACCAGGCAGTTGACGGCAGCCTCCACCTCAGTGGAATAATTCTGACGAGTCTGAGAGGTCATGGCTGGTCAGCACTGAGGAGGCAGGATGGTCCCAGTGTCTATGACTGGAAGGTAGACAAAGAGAGGGAGTCCCCGGGCCTGTTCCGTCCAAACATTGTTGAAGCAAGACACAGATTCGCGGGACCTCTGGACACACTGCTTGTTTTTTCTTTTAAAAGTTAAAGTATTATACAAACATTTATCTATTATAGGTTTACAGTTTGATGCTCTTAAAACCTAATTTCTTTTTTTTTAATATTAATTTTATTGGTACATTTTAGATATCCATAATGGTAACATTCATCATAGGGAATTTGTACCTGTACATGATAAATCTTGATTGTTCTTTTTATTTTCCCCATTCCACCCTCCATTATATTTTATGCAGGTTATGTGCCCTCGGGCGGGTGTGGCACACACACTTTTAACCCTATGCCAAACCAATCACTGGGCTGATTTAGTAATCACACACCCTTGAGCCAAGCACCACAGACTCCAGATCCTGCCACCTCTGAAAAGTGCCCCCTAACAACTGCATGAGGCTTTGGGGGGACATCTAAACACAAGCCATAACAGTTGTTTCCTTTGCTGTGCAGAAGCTTTTTAATTTGATATGATACCATTTGTTGATTCTTAGAATTATTTCTCGTGTCACTGGTGTTCTGTACAGAAAGTCCTTGCCTATGCCTGTCTCTTCAAGAGTCGTAACCTATTTTATCTTCCAGTAGATTGTTTCTGTTTCAGCATTTAGATATTTGATCCATTTTTTATTTTAGTTTAGTACATGGTGAGATACATGTGTCTAGACTCAGTCTTCTGCATGTGGAGATCCAATTTTCCCAGGACTATTTACTTGAGAGACTATCTTTTTTGCAGTGTGTGTTTTTGGCCCCTTCGTCAAAGGTCAAATAGTTGAATGTGTCTGGCATTGTTTATGCTACCTCTAATTTAAATACAACAAATGGTGGTGATGCTATGGGGAAAAAGAACTCTTCTATATTGTTGGTGGGAATGTAAACTAGTGCAACCACAGTGGAAATCAGCATACAGATTCCTGAAAAAATTAAAAATAGAAATCTCATTTGAGCCACCTATCTCCCTTCTAAGTATCTTCCCAAGAGAGTTAAAGTCATCATATGATAGGGATACATGCACACCCATGTTTGCAGCAGTACAATTTGTGATAGCTAGATCATGAAAACAGTGCATATGTCCATGAACAGATGAGTGGATAAAGAAAATGTGGTATTTACACACAGTGGAGTACTACTCTGCCAAAAAGAAAGATAAACTTGAGGCATCTATAGGTAAATGGATGCAACTTGAGGACATAATGTTAAGTGAAGTAAGTCAGACACACAAACTTAGATATATAGCATGGTTTCTCTCATATGAGAAATTGAAAATATATACATGTATAAATAAAGAGCAAATAGAAGATAGAGAAACAGGAAGTAGGGAGAAGTTCAAATAATTCCCCAAATTCTCTATTCCATTGTTTCAAAAATATTTCAACATATATGCTAATTTGTTTCATTTATGCTAGTTTTAGTTCATCAACAAAGTTTTGTGCTATTATCTGTTTCTTTTTTTTTTTGTATGAGAGAGTCTTTCCTATCTATGACTTCTATTCTGAGCAACATTTTGGCCATTCTTTTAAGATTATGCTACACAATGTATTAACTATTGTTATTCTCTATATTGTTATAAAATTTTATTTTTTATAGAAGTAAAAAGAGTACTTTAATATATTCTTTATTAATATCTATATGTATTACATTAAAAAATAAAAATATTTTCTTTAAAATAATGAAAAGGTCGTAATTTAACAAGTACATCTGTATCTAGTGTGATGATCATATTGTTTTCTTCCTTTAACCTGTTTTCTGTTTGTTTGTGTGTTTGTTTTGGTGCAAGGCATTGAACTGAGGCCCTTGTGCATGGTATGCACATTCTGCACCACCAACCCTCCTTGAATGTGGCACATTACATTAATTCTAATTTAAAATGCAGCCTTGCATTTCTGGGACAAATGCAAGTTAGTCATGAAATACAGTACTAGCCTTTTTGTATGAGGCTAGATTCAGAATATTTAGAATGGCTTTTAATGTTTAGAACTTTTGCATTTTTATTCTTCAATAAAATCGTCTTTTTCATATGATCCTTGTTAGGTGATGATACCAAGGTTACTGATAGCTTCATTGAACAAGCTGGAAAAATTTCCCTCCTTTTCTGTTCTTTGAGAGAGTTTGTGAAATACTGAAACCATACCAAGTTAATAGATAGAATTAATATAGGGAGTTGTTTACACAAGTGTCAGAAGACGGAAAAGGTCAAGAGAGAACTATAACCACAGTGATAACAGGAAGTAGACCCCACGGCTGGATGGGACCAGACCTCTGAGGACTGCTGCTTCCCAGACAGTGTTGGTACCTCGGAAGTCAAACACGAGAGGCAGACTGTGCACAACGCAAGGACTGTCTCAGTGCTAGTTTACTCTTACAGAAAACATCCTCTTCCTTAAGACATTTTACTTCTGCCCATTGGAAAATTGCCATACTGTCCTCAATTTGTTAGAAGAAGGCACTTCAGTACCACGTGCAATCCTAAAATGTTTAAAATGTCAATGGCACTTTCTACATGTGGCACAGTAGGTCACGGACTATCCCTTCTCTGTCTTCCTAAAACTTACTAAATCCTCTCATTCTCCTTGTTTTCTCTGATCTTTTTCTTCTTTTTTTCTATAATTTTAATGTGATTTGAGAGTAGTATTTGATAAGCATATAAAATCAAACTATCTTTAACCCGGAATGTATCTCAAATTAGTTTGTTATAAATGTATTCTTTTCATATTTATTAAACAATTGTTTACAGAACAAAATAGTTGTATTACAATTCTTTTGCAATTGTGACATCTTTGTATACCTTTTAATATCAACATTTGTTTTGTAGGTTCAAAGGAAAAAACATGGAAAAATTAAGTTACATTCTTGAACGGATATAAAAACAAATCAGCAAATAAGGTATCAGAAAAGGAGGGTACTTCAGCAGACCTAGAAGACATCACTTGAGGAAAGACTCTAGATCACAGCCAATGGAGGAGGAGTCTGAATTTATTACAGAAACATCAGACTCAGTAAATGAAGCTTCTCATTACTTGGAAGGGTACCCTTCTAATGAGATTTATAAAACTCAAACTAAAAAGGATACATTAATGTCAAGTCTTTCCACTGGAAGCAAGTCGAAGGAAAGTGAAGAACAAAAACAAAACGTTCAGTTTTCTGAAACAGACACTAGAGGTGCCAGCCCAGAGTCAGAACCAGAAACTTCATCAATTTCATCATCAATAACTGAAGTGACTATAGACTCTCAGGGTTTGGTTAACATCTCGTCTCATGGAAATGTAGGAAAAGTTAGTGCACAATTCTCCGAAGAAAACCAGGAAGGATGTGACTTAGGTGCAGATAACTTTACAGTTCATCTTGAGGCCAGGGGTTTACAAGAACTCCCGAAGGACAGTTTCAAAGTCAAATGTGTAAAATACCTATACTTAGATAATAATAAGATAAAAAGTTTTCAAGGGGCAGATTTAGATGATCTGGTAGGACTTGAAATTATATCCTTGCAAGATAATGGGTTACTATCACTTCCCTCTGAAATTCTGTTACTTCATAATTTAAGGATATTAAATGTCAGTCACAACCAAATATCTCATATACCCAAAGAAATACTGCAACTTGGAAATTTAAGGGAGCTCTTTTTAAATGACAATTATATTGAGAATTTTCCTTCTCCTGGCATAGAAAATCTTAGAAACTTGGAAATTTTAAGTTTGGGTAAAAACAAATTAAGATATATATCAGACACTCTGCCTAATTTGCAAAATTTGAGGATACTTGATCTGGAATATAATAAGCTAACAATATTTCCTAAAGCTCTCTGCTTCCTTCCAAAATTAATTTCACTGAACCTTACTGGAAATATGATAGGCAGTTTGCCAAAAGAAATTAGGGAACTTAAAAATTTAGAAAACCTTTTACTGGATCATAATAAACTTACCTTTTTGGCTGTGGAAATTTTTCAATTACGTAAAATAAAAGAACTCCAACTAGCTGACAATAAGTTGGAAGTTATTTCACACCAAATCGAGAATTTCAAAGAACTTAGGATTCTTATACTTGACAAAAATTTACTGAAAAATATACCAGAGAAAATTTCCCACTGTGTAATGTTGGAATGCCTCAGTCTTAGTGATAATAAGGTAACAGAACTCCCTAAGAACATCTATAAGCTTAAAAATTTAAGAAAACTCCATGTAAACAGAAACTATATGGTGAGAATCCCTGAAGATATCTCACATCTTAATAATATATGTAGCCTGGGATTTTCAGGAAATGAAATAGAAAGTGTTCCCATTGAAATAAAAAATTGCAGAAAAATAACTAAAGTTGAATTCAATTATAATAAAATACTGCAATTCCCAGTGGGACTATGTGCTTCAGATTCACTTTATTATTTGAGTTTTAATGGAAATTCTATTTCAGAAATACCTGTGGATGTATCTTTCAGTAAACAATTGCTTCACTTAGAATTGAATGAAAACAAACTCCTCATATTTTCTGATCACTTATGTTCTCTTACTAATCTTAAATATCTGGATCTTGGTAAAAATCAAATAAGGAAAATTCCACCATCCGTTTCCAATATGGAATCACTCCATGTACTTATTTTATGCTGTAATAAGTTTGAAACTTTCCCTAGAGAATTGTGTACTTTACAAAATTTGCAAGTACTTGATCTTTCAGAAAACCAATTACAGACAATTCCTTTAGAGATATGTAATTTAAAAGGAGTCCAGAAATTAAACTTTTCAAGCAATCAATTTATACATTTTCCTATTGAACTTTGCCAACTTCAATCGCTGGAAGAGCTGGATATAAATCAGACAAATGGGACAAAGGTAAGAAACTGATATTTTGAACTTTGGGGAAAAGAAGGATGAGAAGAGATCAGAATCTAAGGGGTAGTACACCTATGTGCATAGACATATATGTGTGTTTTAAGCTTCCTTGAAATGCTTTATTTGTTAAAGGATAGGCTCCTTCCAACTCCTGCCAAAACATGGCTTACAGATATACTTCTCAACACAGAAGCTTTATAGAAAATTATTTCATTAAAATGCAATTCAAAGCAATTAAAGCTGATAATTTTATAGATTTGTTTTTATTTTAGTTTATTATAAAAGGAGTTTTTAAATTGCAAATGTCATATAAACACATTGTTGAAAATCAGAAAGTTAAGAAAATAAGTTTAAAAAGAATCATCTCACAAGTATTCTATTGCAAAAAATATTACTAGCATATGTTGACTCAACTTACTTTTAGTTCCTTTTTTCTTGTGTGTATGGTTTTATAAATAATTATAAAAGTCGGGCTGGGGATTTAGCTCAGTGATTAGAGTGCTTGCCTTGCAAGCACAAGGCCCTGAGTTCGATCCCTGGCACCACAAAAAAAAAGAAATTATAAAAGTCTGTATGATCAATTTTAAATTGTTTCCACTAATCATAAGCATTTCTCCTTCATATAATCTTCCTAATAATTTTGAAATCAACACATTAAATAACTAATCCTTTCTTGCTAAGCATTAAGAATGTTGCAATTGTCTTCACAATAATGCTGTGATAAATTTCTCCATTTACAGGCTTTTTCATAATTTAAACTTTATTCTTAGGAGATTTCCCTGAAGAATTGCTAGATCAATGTTAATATACATTTTATTTTCCTCATACATGAAGAGTGAATTTTATGAAAAAAAAATATTTTTGGCCCTGGGGATTGAACCCTTGTGCACACTAAGCATGTGCCTGATCACTGAGCTATACTCCCAGGCCAAGAAATACTTGGTAAAAATTTTAAAATTACTGATTTATCCTAAAATCTCAGGAACTACAGCAATTATCTGGCTAGCTTTAATGCTATTAAATCAAGATTTCCTGGGGTTGGGGATTTAGCTCAGCGGTAGAGTGCTTGCAGGCCCTGGTTCCATCCCCAGCACGGAGGGGAAAAAAAAAAAAAAAAAGATTTCCGGAAGTCTGTTCCTAAAAACTCTAGTTCCATGACCAAAAAGAGCAAAAGCTTCATCTTCATCATCATCATCATCATCATCATCATCTAAAGGTCTGGCAATGTAGCTCAGGGCCCAGGTTATTTGACCTTTTAAATATAGTACCTATTAACCATATAATACATCTCTAGCAAGGTTACTTCAGGTAATATTTGCTTAAGTAGATGGAATGAATAATGATACACATGTGGGTTTTTTTGTTGTTGTTGTTTTGAAATGGTCTTGCTATGTAGTTCAGCCTGGCCTTGAACTCACTCTGTGCCCCAGGCTGGACTTGAACTCATGGCAGTCCTCCTGCCTCAGCTTCCTGAGTGCTGCATACATATGTATTTAAAGGGGCTTTTGTACTAAAAGATACAAAGTTCTGTGATACAATCATGACCTAATTCCTTGACTAATTTATAATCTCACTCTCTCCTCTTGTGTCTTCACTGTGTCTCCAAGGCTGTGTTCTTAACTTTCTCTTTTCTCTTAATCCTTTGTGGATAAGCCTCAAATCTACATAACAGGAGGTATCTGAACCAGTGTTCTCAGTCCATAGTCCCAACTTTCCCTGGAATTTCTAATATTGCCTCCATCCTGGCCCATGGTTATCACTTACTTCACACCTGAATTACGCTAGAAGTCCCCTCGGTATTCTTTCTGACTCAGTTTCCTTTTTAGCAGGCCTTGTCAAAGATATCAGACTTCATTTCAGATGACTGTTCTTAATATATACCTGTGTTTAAGAACCCAAAATCCTATTTCTACTCAAAGTGGTGGTCACCAAGGCATCAGTCCACAGCATTACAACATCATTGTAAAGGTCTCCAGGCACATGCCTGTAATCCCAGCACGCAGGAGGTCGAGGCAGGAGGATTGCCATGAGTTTCAAGGCCAGCCTGAACTACATAGCAAGATTCTATCTCAAAAATTCAAAAAACGAAAATCAAAACAAGAACAAAAAACAAAAACTCTTCTCTAGAAGAATATCCATTGTGATTGAGAATATTACCATGATAACTCCTTTGGGGTGGAGGTAAAATGGTGAAAGAATTAATATATATATGAAATACTAACCAATCATCTAAAGAAAATGAGTCAGGCTAATCACAGGGCCCTTGCTAAACAAGGGTGCTCAACTGGAGTCTTCCTTCAACAGTAGTTCTAGCATTGCACACCTCTCAGATATGTCCCCTAATAAATACTTAGCAAGTTGTTAAAGAATATTTGCTTGAAGGAAACTCAAATGATAAGCCTGCTTGCCCGTGTTGCTCTAACTCCTGCTTCATAGGCGTAGCTCTCCCATCTTGCCATAGCCTGGCTCTCTGCTCCTCATCCTAACACATCTCTCTGCTTCCTATCACTTCTCCTTCCTGATCAGCTTCTCGCTAGCCATGTTAATGCCTGATTTGTCTTGCTTTAAGTGTCCTGTAACTTTTATCTATTCCTACTCACTCTTAAGGCTATTAGAGTTCCATCTTCTATATGAAGTTTGCTTTCAATTCTCTCATTTATAGGGATGTACTAGCCATAAATTTTTATACCGTGGTTATTACTTGTACCCTCTATTTCAGTATTGGATTATCTAGCACTTGATTGTTTCATATGTCTGTGTTATGTTCCCTGGAACAAACTATAATCTCCTTGAAGTTAGAATGTCTCTTATGCTAACTTTCATATCTGGAAGAACACCTGCACAATAGCCAGCATATTTTTTGTTGTTTAGTCATTTCTGGGGGCCTACATATTCAAAATTCTTTTGTTCACTCATGGAACAAAAGTCACTCAAAATGTCCTTATTTTCTCTATGCATATTTTCTTCTTCACTTTAATGGTGTCTTCATAATTACTATTACTTCGCAACACTTTTTGTGCTAGGAATTTTTGAAGTCACATTGCTCAACTATGTAACTCAATTATTGAGCATTTACTCAAAATACATTGAGCCTGTAAGCACATACACAAAAAGTACAAAACATGTCTACTGCATTAAGAATTCAAGGAAAACTCACAAGCAATTCGTAAACGACAATGTGGATGAGGATGGGAATACAGATATCAAATGTAGGACAGAGATGTTGGGAAAGACTTCACAGAGAAAAAAAAGAAAATTTAGGAAGATAAAAAAGGAAAAGGAGGGAAAAAAAAAGGAAGGAAAAGGAGAATATGAATATTGAGTATTTGGAGAATGATGAAAGAGGGTTACCAAGCTACAGAGTTGAGTTGGTAGCATTGGTGGTATTGGGGAGTGCTCGCTTCAGCAGCACATATACTAAAAGTGTGGTATTGGGGGAAGTACTTTGGTGCCACAAAGTATCTTGTGGATTTCAGCTATAGGAGGGAGTTACAAAGAATCTGTGACAGAATGAAAATATGTCCTTTCTAAGACAAATCAAAAACAAACAAAATTCTCTCCTTTCATTCGATTTTAGAAAAAGTTTTAGTCACACAAATATTTATGGATTTATAAAGCATAATTGTTTAATCTTTGTTACAGTTAACAAGACTTCCAGAAGAGCTATCTAATATGACTCAACTTAAAAAACTTGATATCTCAAATAACACCATCAGAGAGATTCCAAGCAACATAGGGGAACTGAGAAGTCTGGTTAGTTTGAATGCATGTAACAATCAAATAAGTTATCTTCCACCATCTTTTTTAACTTTGAAAGATCTCCAACAACTAAACTTGAGCGGTGAGTGTCAAGTTTAATCAATAAAATGTCTGAGTTGAAAATTTTGCTGACAAGATACAGAGTGGCTAACAGTCAACATAATGTATTAAGTGCCCATTGGAGAGATATGGCTGTCCCAGATACACAAAGTGAGAGCAAAGTACAAGATCTAATTCTTGCCCTAAAGATCTTACAATCTAGCTGGGGACGGTGAACATATTTTCCACGGTTGCTTTAAATTGCATAATGTAGATGGAGAACATCTTTTCATCTGATCATTTGCTATCTGTACTTCTTCGGCGAAGTGTTTGGTTTTTATTTTTTAGTCGTCTTTTATTGTTAAGTCTTAAGTGTTCTTTGTATATTTTGGATAACAGTCCTTCATCAGATATGTCTTTTGCAAATACAAGATTTCCTGTTTTGGATTTATGTGGGTTTGTTCTGTGCATGACTGAGTGGATTTCTTCTGTCTACTCATCTTGGCTTTTGCTGGGCTTCTGATGTCTGCAGATTGATGTGTTTCAAGTGTTCTGGAGAATCGTGAACCATTATCTTCTAAAATATTGTTTGTATACCACTCTTCATCAGTTTGTATGGAACTCTGGTTAGATGTATGTTAGACCAGAGCACTTTGGGTATGGATAAGTATTTTGGGTTTTTGGCTAGTTTGTTTTTTGAGACAGGGTCTTGCTATGTAGCCCAGGCTGGCCTTGAACTCACAGCAATCCTCCTGTCTCAGCCTCTTGAGTGCTGGGATTACAGGCATGTACCACCACACTCGGCTTCTTTAAATACTCTTTCTGCCTCATTATGTCTCCTGAGAGTCCAGTTACCTTTTTATATGGATTTACATGTCCTTAAAATTCTGTGATAATCTTTCTAGTGTATAATCTGGTATTAACCTATTTTCAAATTCATCTCTAAGTCCAGTCAATTAATTTTTGTCAGATATTTTATTTTTCTGCTCTAGAGTGTCCATGTTTTATAGTTTACAGTTCACTCCTAATGATTTCATGTATTATGGCGTATCTTTTGTAACATCCTTGAGTACACTAGTTGTTTTAAAAACTTGTATGTTAGGTACACCAACTGAGTCATCTTTTCTCTTGGGAGCGTGCCACATTTTATCTGTAGTTCGAGTCAGAGACTTTGCAATGTTTTCCTTTGAAGAATGTCGACATTTATTATTCTTGTTATTATTGGCCCGGGACACTTTTATTGTCACTGAATTAAAACAACAAACTCGTTCTCTGAATTCGTAGGCTCTTCATATCGCAGCTTAGTACTTTTGGCCTGTAGCTATGATAATAGTTATCTATGGTTGTGTGTCAAATATCCACAAAATTTAGCATTTTAAATTAATGAGGATTAGGAACCTAGGAGGAGTTTAGCTGACTTGTTCTCTCTATGGGTGTTTCATGAGATTTCAGTCAACCTGTCAACTGCGGCTACACTCGGGTTTTATTGGGACTAGTGGGTTTGTTTCCAAGCTTACTCACAAGGCTGTTGGCAGTAGGCTTTAGTTCCTTGCCTCATGAGCCTGTTGAGACATCGAAACTGGGAGTGTGAGAGACACAGAATGCACCAAGAGAGGAGCAACAGTATCTTTACGGACTTCACCTTGAAAGCGACTTCACGTGTGCTCTATTCTATTGACTACACTGACGGACGCTGGTACAGCGAGTGAGGGGACTACGCAAGGAGGTGAATTACAGGTTGGCATCAGTGGCGGTGGCTAATAGATACTGTTTAATCTATTCAAGTAATCAAGTTTAGAGTTAAAGCTTTTACACAAAACTGCAGGCCCAGATGCTCTCACTAGTAAATCCTGTCACATATTTAAAGAAGAAACAATGTTAATTTAAAAAATTATCTTTTATAAAGTTAAGGCCAGCATTATCCTGATGAAGCAGAGATATTTCTGTCAGAAAAGTATAGTTCAATATCCTGCATGAAGAATGCTGCAAACATTTTTGTGAAAATTAAAGCAAACCAAATCCATCAATATAAAAAATTATAATATATAATGAAGTAGGATTTATACCAGGAATGCAAGTCAGGGTCAACATTGAAAAATTAACTCATACCTTATCATATCAATAGGCGAAGGAAAAGTCATATGAAATTCTCACTAGATATATAAAAAGCAAACACAATATGACAAAATATGATTTTCAAAAAACAAGTCCTAGCTAGTGTAACAAGGCAAGAAAAAAGAAATTAAAATTATACAGATTGGAAAGGAAGAAGAAAAAATGATGTTTGACAACAGAGACACATGGTCTAGGTAGAAAATCTCAAAAGATCAACCAAAAAAGTAGTAGAACTAATAAGTGAATTTAGCAAGATTGTCATATATAAGGTTTATATATAAAGTCAATCATACTTCTACATACTAGTAGTAAATGATTAAAATTGAATTTTAAGCACCATTCAAAACAACACCAAAAACATGAAATAAGTAAAAATCTAACAAAGTATATGGAAGATTAGTATGCTGAAAACTCTAAACATAGATAAAATTACTCAAGTAAGTGGAACTCTGTAGTGTTCATAAATTGGAAGACTCAATATTGTATGTCAGTTCTTCCAAAACTTATCTCCAAATTCTATTCAATTTTAATAAAAATAACAGCAGTATTTATTTTAGACAAGGCAAAAATGAAAACAATGGGGTAATTTTAAAATTTACATAAAAAGTCAAAATAAATAGAATAGCTGAAACAGTTTTGAAAAAACAATAGATGACCCACATGATGTAATTTCAAGACTTATTCAAAGCTACAACAGTGATATTGGTGAGACAACAGACATATAGTTCATGAGACAGAATAGAGTCTAGCAACAGACCCACACATAAACGCATTTTTAAAAATGTATGAAAGTAATACATGGAGAAAGGATATAACTTTCAACAAATGGTGCTGAAAAACTAGCACCACTGTCCAAAATTGAAAACAAATGAACCCAAACAACCAAAAGAAAACTTTGATCCATACAATACGCCATATAAAAAAATTAACTTGAAATGAGACACAGAATTAACTGTAAAAGCTAAGTCTATAAAACACCTGGATAAAAACATAGACAAAACTATTTATAATTTAGAAGACACTGCCTCAAAATAAAAAATCATTTAAAAACTGGGGAGATAATTCAGTGTAAAGGTCATGGGTTTAATTCCAAGAGAGAGAAAGAAAGAAAGAAAGAAAGAAAAGAAAGAAAGAGAGAAAGAGAGGGAGAGAGAAAGAGGAAAGAAAGAAAGAAAAAGAGGGGGGAAGAAAGGGAGAAAGAAAAAGGAAGAAAAAAAGGAAAAAGTCAATTCAATTAAAGTTGTTATAAATTTGAACGGATATATTACAAACAATGTAGAAAATGGCAAGTACATATAAGAAATATGCTCAATATCTTTAGTGTTAGAGAAATGTAGATTAACTATAATAAACTATCACTCTAAGAATTGTTAAAAATCAAAATCTGACAAATACCCAAAGCTATCGAAACACAAAGTAACTGCAACTCTGATACCCTGACAGCAGGAATGCAAAAAGATACAATCACTTTGAAAAACTCTTTGGTAGTGTCCTGCAAAGTCATGCTTACTTACCACGTGGCCCATCAATCACTTTTCAATTACACTTTTAAGTGAAAATTTATGCTCAATTACAAAAAATGAGTGCAGATGTAGCATGGCATTATTCATAATCACTCAGCTGGAAACTCCTCAAGTCCTCCATCTAGTGAACTGATTATTTATTTACTGTCTCACCCTGTAGCCAGGCTGGCCTTGAGCTTGTGATCTTCCCGACTCAGCCTCTCAAGTGCTGGAATTAAAGGCATATACTACCATGTTTTTGGCTAATGGAATATGTCTTATTAATAAAAAGGAATGAAACTATTAATATGTATAAGAAACACTGATGAATCTCAAATGGGAGTGAAAAAACTCAGACCCTAAAGACTATATGCTGTAATTTATAACATATATGTGTTGTGTATGTATTCTAGGTTTATTATTACTATTATCAATATGTTTTTTTGGAGACAGGGTCTGACAGCCCAGGCTGCCCTTGAACTCATGGCAGTCCTCCTGCCTCAGCCTCCCACTGCTGGGATTACAGGCATGTGCCACAACACCTGGCATATTCTATATTTATCATATATATACACTCTCAGAAACAAGACTAGAGTTCAGACCTTTGTTTCTATACTTTTATTTTGGGGTTGGGATCAAACTGAGGACCTTGTGCTTGCTAGGCTACATCCCCAACCCCTCATTTCTATACTTTTTGTGTGTGTGTGTGTATGTGTGTGTGTGTGTGTGGTTGAACCCAGGGCCTTGCACATGCCGGGTGAATACTCTGCCACTGTGCTACATGCCCAGCCCCCGTCTTGATTTCTAAATACCATTCTTTACTTTACAAAAAAAGAAAACAGGTTTGGGTTTTTAAAAATATATATTTATAAATAATATAACTATGAAATAAATATAAAGACAAGCTGTAGTTCTTCTAAGTGATTATGAATTGTTACCAGTTTTATTTTTATGCTAGCTTTATATTAGATTAAAGTGGTACTGGAAAAAAGTACATTAAAGGAGGTAGAGCTTAATTGCTTTGCTCTACTGAGGATGGTCAAGGCTTTGAAGTGACTTACTTCTAAAGAACAGAGCACAGCAAGGAAAAGCATCACAACATTACATGGGAGAAACCTGGTCCACACCATGTGAGCCAGTGACCAAGATTAACTCTGCTAATGATGGTGTATGAACAGCAGGGACCCTGATAGGATGTGATGAGGACATTTCACCTCTGTGCCATTCTTTCCAAAGAAAACCACAATCCCAGGCTAAGTGTGAGAGAATATAGCCGACGAATTCAAGGTGCAGATCATTTTACAAACTTCTGAACCAGTACTCCTCCGAGCTGTCAGGTCACGAGAAAACAAGGAAAGATTGAGAAACTGTCACAGACCAGATGTGACAAAGAAGACATAAATATATGCAATGTGGTATGTAGCTTGGATTCTGGAACAAAGAAAGGACAATGAAGAACTAATAAATCCAAAAAAGTCTAGGGTCTAATTAATAGTAATGTATCAATGTTGGTTTCTACTGGACAGAAGTAATATGATAATATGAAATAACATGAAAATTGAAATAGCAAGGAGCACGGAAGAGCTCACTGTAATCTCTGAAACTTTTCTGCAAGTCTAAAACTATTCCAAGTGAAAAGTTTACTTAAAAAACAAACCTACTCTGTAAAATCCTTTGCTATGTTAAGAGGATAATCTCTCAACAATAGAGCAAGGAATCGCAGCTGCTTCCATACACACTCCTTTTCACTCCCAGCACATGGAAGGCTACAGTAGAAACGTTAGACTTGTCAGCATTTTAAGGGACCTACTGTACCTGAGAACAGTAGGTTTTCCGCGTAGCTCTTATTTGTCTCCATAGTTTTGTCTTATGGAAAAATATTATTCAATCATAACTTTTTTCCTACTAGGAAATAATCTGACAGCTCTGCCTAGTGCGATCCATAATCTTGTTTCACTGGAGGAGATAAATTTCGATGGCAATCCTTTGCTGAGCCCTCCAATGGAAATCTGTGAAGGAAAACAGCTGCACACCATCGCCTGCTATCTGCAGAGGGCAGATGAAAGAGATGGTAGGTGATGAGTGACTGACTCTCCTGGTCATTTTCTTGTTGCCAAAACATACCCAACACCCAAGTTTAAAGGAGAGGTTTATTTTGGCTCATGTTTCAGTCGATGCTTGGCAAACTCCAAGGAAGAAACAGCAGAGGGACGTGGAGAAGAAAGCTGCTCACAGCACAGCAGCCAGGAAGCAGAGTGAAGGGAGGCACGGGGAGGGAGAAATGCCTTCCGGGTCGCCCCTCCAGCAATCTGCCTTTTTGGACCAGGCTCTAGCTTCCAACACCAAGCCAGCGGGTAGCACCCCTGTAACCTGATCACTTTCCACAAGCCCTCACCTGTGAGTGCCTGAGGCTTTGGGAGGACATCTAGCCGTAAACCGTAACAATTACAAGTAATTTTCTGGTATCATTTGTCAATGACTGGAGATTTTCAATCTGGCAGAGACTTTAAAATATTTAACACTTAGGGTGAATGTTAGGAGTTTATTTTGATAATTCAGATTATTAATACAGGGCCATATGAATTGAACCTTTGAAAGCAGGCAAACGAACTGGAGGGTTGGGCTGCTTCCTACCCACTGACCTTAACGACCTTCAGTTAGGTTTTTCATGATTGTGGCCAGACTCAGAGAATTTGTAGGATTTCTTCACTTCTGATCTGTTTTCCAAATGTAGTTATTCTAAAAAACATTTGCTTTTGAAGAAGCCCACAGATCCTTTCCACTGATGCCAGCTTGCTTCTGGCACACTGTGGCCATCTGTCTGAAATCCTTGGAGAGTCTCCATGCCTTCTGTCCTAGACTCTCTGTTGCATGTCTCCGATTACCTCACAGAGCAGCTCATTTCTTTAAATGTCCTTCCGCTGCACCAGATGGATACTGGTTTCTCTGAGCTCTGGCAAGGATGATCTTCTGGGCTCCTAGTCCTTTCCTTGGGACTCTGACTTTGCCACTCATTATCATATAGGTACACAAAAGAGCCAGAAAAGGTCAAATTCACTTCAAATCCTGAGAGAATTAAAGAGTTTGGAAGTCACTTTAAAGTTGCTTATAATATCCTTTTAAACAGCTATTTTAAATAAGTAGGACTTTTCAGAGTTTAGAAGAAATGGAAAACATGGTTTAAATTTTGTTCATACTTTAGATCTACATTGCCATTTTCAGTTTTACTTTATATATGCATTTGATATAAGCACCAATATTTAACTCAGAATATCTTAAAAAAATAGAGTATCTTTTTGAAAAGAAATAGCTTAAAATTTCTTCTATGTTCAAATATAGAGAAAATCTTAGAGAAGATATTCAAGATAGTTGCCAACAATATCACTGAAACAAATTTTGAATTTTTGTGTCAAAAACTAAACCTGAGAAACTTAGAAACTGATGTCCCTACAAAGAGGTATGTATGAATGATAAGATTTGCTAAATGTTTATTCTCATATTCTGATTATTATATTGATATTGCATGGTTTTGAAACATTCATATTATTCTACCTGACTGTAGAAGACTCATTTTAGTTTATTGCATATTTGTAATAAAGTGTGATAAAAAGAAAGGTCTCTGCTGGCCTTTTATGCCAGCCAGTTTAATGACCTTGGTTGGGCAAGTCCTTTAAACACTCTATGACTCAGTTTCTTCACTGGTAAAATGGATATAGTCCTAAGAGAGCTGTCAGGAGGATCAAGTGAGGTGAAGCTATAAAGCATGCAGTACAGTAGCAATATTGTGCTGGTTTTGAGATCTTGGGAATTGAATGTAAGTTGAACTGTTGTCTTTTTATAAGGGAACAGAGACGGGCTAAAGCTAACACTCACTTTGTGTACACTGAACTCTGCTAACCTTTGCCATTGGCTCTCTTTACCAATCAACTTCAGACTCTGTGAATTTGTTTGAAAACCTATATATACAATATTTAAGTAGTTTAAAATAATGTTCTTAGTTTATAATTGTCATTTTAATTTTTTTCAGCACTGTTTCATTAAATGAAAGAGCCTACCAAGCATTTGTTAAATGGAAAACAGAAAATAACTTATCACTAACTGCTGCTGCTTTGAGAAACCAGCTAGTTCGGACACTAACTATGATAGGAGCATATGAAATTATGGACAAAATAACAGCTTTAAATCTTTTTACATGTGCAATTAGATTCTAACCAATGAGTCCAAAATAAAAATTGAAAAATTATGATGCATTTATATAATTAAAGTTGGATTGTTGGGCCATCTCTCTTTATCATACAAGAAAATTGCCGATGATGTCTCTGTTTATGTATTCCTGAGAAATGACAATTTACAAGCACCACTCTAATAGTATCATAATAAAATATTATAGACACCATTTGTATATTCATTCTATTGCCTTAAAAAGATAGTGAATTTGAAAATAGTTACAGTAATAATTTGTTATACATTACTTTTGCCAACCTAAGATTTATAGATAATAAGGTTATTAGTGATTTTTATTGAATTTAGAATAGTTTCTTTTTAGACAGTGGCATTAAAATGTTAAGAACTGCATGGAAGGAGGGAAGGAGAGAGAGAGAGAGAGACAGACAGACAGACAAAGAACTCTAAATATATTGTCTGGGCTCCAAATTCAGCCATGTCTGAAGCTAATTATTCTTCTGAACTTTTCACTTTCATTCACTTTGGCTAATGTCACCTGAGTTTCTGTAACTTTGAATAGAAAGAGACCCTAGTAAAATGGTTAAGAATATTGTGGACAGAGTGAAGTTTTTCTGGATTTAAAAAATAACTTTTGTACACCTGTAATCCCAGCACTTGGGAGGCTGAGGTAGGAATACTGCTGCAAGTTTGAGACCAGCCTGGACTACATAGCTTAGACCCTGTCTCAAAAACAAACAAACAAAACCAAACAACAGCAACAACAAAACAAAATGAAAAAAACCTTTTTGTCAGACCTACTTATAGAAAGGAATTTATTTAGAAGATTGGAATTTAGTGTATCTTTTGTTGTCATCATTTTTGAAATGTAACATGAAATACTGGTTTCAACAACTATAAAGCCTACATCTCTGACCTGTTTCCCCCATCCCCTCCTTTTTTTTTTTTTTTTTTTGTTGTGCAGGGAATATAAGCACTCTATCACTAAGATGCCTCCAAAGCCCTGTCTATTTAAATTATTTGTCCTTTAATTATTGAGCTGTAATAGCAATGTTTATATTTTAGATGGAAGTCCCTCATCAGATATGATTTGCAAAAAATTTTGCCCACTTTATGTCTTGTCGTTTCTTTACATTCTTGTTACGTGTTCTCTGAAAGACAAAAGTTTTAATTTTTGATGATGTCCAGTTTATCTTCTTCACTGTGGATTGTGCTTTAGGTGTCCTATGTAAGAAACCACTTCCCAATCCAAGGTCACAAGGATTCACACCTCTGTAATTCCTCTGCTCTCTCCAGTGGCTGCCATGTGGCCAGTTTTTACCACGTGTGCATGCAGTCAGTTTTCAAGGCTACTGCAGAGTTGGAGGACTTGGGGGGTGAGGAGGAGAATAATGAGAATGGGGTAAGTGGAGATGGCACTGAGCTTGTGGTTTTTATCAGGGTACAGTTTTTTTTTTTGGAAAAATATTTCCTAGATTCTTACAAGTGCTTGGTAAATATTCAGGGTTCTGAAAAGTGATTTTAATATTTTCGGTTAGTTTTCTTGTTGTTGCTATGGGAAGGAGAATTTTAGGGACTTCCTATTTCGCCATTTTTGCTGACATCACCCAATATATTTAATTTCTTTGGGGAGGGAGACTATATATTCATGTAATTTTATTTAATACCTTTATATACAAGACAACTTTAAACATTTCTGTAACATTTTCAATTGTAGTATAACACATTAAAATAATAAATTATCAAAATATATTTGATTTTAAAAAGCATTTACAGATGCTAACTTATAGATTGTCTGAAAAATTTTAAATTGAAATTGCTATAAATCTGGTATCCCAGTAAGATTCTACTTTTTAAGATTATGAATATATGAAATGTCCCTTAAATTATTCCATGTTCCAGTCCAGATTTTTTTTTACCTTTTTCATAAATTATTAAATTATGACCAGCTAAACATTTTACCCAAATGTGGTGAAATTATCTGGCGATGCAAAGCACAATAAAATAATTATGTGGAAAAGAAAACAAACAAAAAATAACCATTAAAGCAAAGTTGATGTTAACTGACAGCACTTAAAATTGGTAACTGAGTTTCTTTTAAATTGTATACCTGCAAGATGATTTATTGCTAACTGTTCAGCAGTTTTAAGAGAAGACAAATTGCAGTTCAGTAAACAATTCTACATTTAATTATTTAAAATGTAATTATGTTTATGCAATCTGATTTACTCTTTGGACCGTGTTTTGATAATATTAAACCTTTAATTGTAAGATTTTAACATTTTATTTTTAAATTTTAAATTTTTGGGGGGTTTTTTGAGACAGGGTCTCGCTACGTAGTTCAGGCTGGCCTCAAGCTCACTGTATAGCGCAGGCTTGCCTCAAACTCTCAGCAATCCTCCTGCCTCTGCCTACCTAGTGCTGGGATTACCAGGTATGTGGATTTTAACGTATGTGGACCAGGTAACATATTTTTACCAGGTATGTGGACTTCTCCTGTGGAGAAGTCTAGTTTTCTGCAGTTGGGGAAAAGAATGGAAGAACGGTGAGATCATGGTCTACTTTCAGGGAATGTTTTACTGCTTAATTACATTTCTTGGTTTCACATTTAATACTTTATAAGAAGTAAGTTATGTGGTTTTCAACTTAAGTACAGATGAATGCAAACACATTATCTTGGGGGAAAATAAAGAGACCTCAAACTACAAGAACAAAACAAATCAAAACATAGCTTGTTGAGCCACTCTTAGAGAATTTAATAAAAAAGTAAATCAACTTTTCAGTTAACTTTGGCGTCTGAATACAGAATGTTGATCAGTATTATTTATATAGATGGTCATTAGGGGATGTGCGGCATTTTCAAAATCCCTGTTTTATTGTCCCTTTGAAAAACCAGGGCATTTAGCATCCCATCCCCGAAAGGCCCCTTTTGTTTTCCTATGACTCAGGCCAAATG